>JAOEHY010043731.1:0-18366 GCA_025447955.1 Psilopsiagon aurifrons | reverse complement strand
GGCTTTTGGACGGGGCTGGGGGGGGGGGGAAGAAAACCTCAACCTTCCCTACCCCAGCAGCTGGTCTAGGGGCTGGTGTGTGTTGAAAGGAGGCGGAGGGGAAGAAGGGGGGATCAGATGCCTCCTCCTCTGCAACCCACATGAAAAGGTGTTTGCCGGCTCCCCCGTGGCAACAGTGGCTCTGCTTTCCATTCCTTGACACCTCTGGCTCACAGTGTGTGAAGGGGGTGCTTCACTGCTGGGAAGGTAGAAATGCAGGGATGGGGAGCTGGCACCCCTCAATCCCATGGCAAGGATGCACTGCCTCTGTGCATTCCAAGACAGAGACCATGCTGGTGTTGCATTGACAGAAACCAGTGTTGTATCAATCCTAGATGGGTCTGCCTCCCTCAGAATAAAAGGAGCACCCCAAATATTGTAAGGTGAAGCTGATCTGCTCAGGCCTGTGTCACTCACAGCAAGAGGGAAAACATGGAATGAAACCCCTTGTAAGAATATAGCCCGAGTCTGCCGTGCATTGCATGTCCTCGCAGCCTCCTCCGCCGACAAATGCTCCCCAAGTTATCCTGGGTAATGGAGGAAATGGAACTGGATTTGGATGGAGCTCAATTTCAGAGCCTCTTTTCCCTGCAACAAGAGGCCAGATCCTGCCACTTGGCTGCAATGAGTTTTGCAGGGGCTCGTGCTACACAAGCTGATGGTTTAGGCACCGTCAGTCCCTGATATTGCAGAGGGACCTCAGCTGGCTCCTACCTGTCCTGGTAACCGAAAGCAGCAATAACCCCCAGGCAAGCCACCCTGCCACTGGGGAGTGCAGGAGGGTCACCGCAAACAGCCACTGCAGCCAAGTGGGAAAGAAATGTTTTGCTTTTCCCCTCTCAAAGCCACGTCTGGGAAGCAAATAGTTCTGTCATTCATTACTAATAAACCATCTCCAAATGCCACTTCCTTCCACAGCATTGCAGGAACCTGCTGGGATAACCCCAGACGGAACTTTCTGCTCCGAATCTGGGATAACTGAAAGGCTGGGAAAAGGGAATGATGTCCCCCTTATTCTCTGCAGCGGAGCAGCCCAGCAGGGTCTGAGGTGCTGTCCTTGCTCTTACCCTCCTGAGAAAGACTGCTGTCTGCTGCTGCACATAGCTCAGCCCTACCGTCAGTCTGTGAGGACGAGTGCCACACCAGATGCAGCTGAATGGCTCCCTTCTGGCTTAAAATAAAAAGCATCTTTGAAAGCAGTGCTATAACTTGTTAATAACAGGACTCTTCCTCCGGATGCGCTGTCCCCTCCTGCCAAGCGATGACAGGCAGAGCTCACTTTCGCTTGCGGCGTGGGGAAGATTGGACCAGGGTGATGTTCAGGGTGCTCAGCACCAGCTGTAATGCTGCTCAGTGCTGGTACTGGCTGCCCGCAGATGTATTTACTATGCTGATGCATGGGGTGAAATCAGATGGGTGCAGCTTGTGTGTGGGCATTATGGGGCTTGGGCACCTGCTTTGCATGGTGTCAAATAGGTGAATGTAGGCAGGGGATGCTTGGTTTGTTGCCTACATCCTACCTGTGTGTAGCTGTGTGGGCATGTAGATATGAGCACAGGCACAGAAGAGTGTGCATGAGTATTCTGCTGCTCCATGTCAGCTTTATGCCTGCCTTTGGAAGCCTGATCCTGCTGGATGCTCAGTGCTTTTAGATTCCCAAGGGGGCTGAAAGGACCCATATAGTGACAGCCAAGGGTCTCGAGCCTGGCCCTGTCCCCAGAAGAATGGAAAAGTGATTCCTGAGCATTTCCCACCTCCATCTTCCTCCAAGGCTCTAGCCCTGCCTGTCCCACAACAAGCATCACTATTACATCCTCAATACTTTGCTCCCACCTATTAGCTCTTTTTTCTCCCCTTCTTTTTTAATCACTGACTTTGCAGCCGGGAGGGAAAAGGAGAGAAGTGCCGCAATAAAAGCTGCCATCCGTGAAGCTGTAACCCAGCTCGCTCAGGGTGACCTCCCTGCCAAGGTTGCCTTTCAAAGAGGGGGAGTGCAGGCAAAGAGACAGAGGCATGGAGGGGATGCAGATGGGTGTGAAGAAGCGAGCCCACTGCAATGTGACATTGCTGCTGTGCCAGCAGTGGGGACGTGGCTGCGGCAGGCAGTGGCACTAATTGCCTTCTCCAGCTCCATCCCTCCCCCTTGCCTGTCGCAGGGAGGATATAGACCTTAGCACATACTTGCAGGTTGTTTCAGCCTGTGAGATTCACCTATTTGACACAAAGGTGTTCCTTTGTGTTAGGAGATGAGCCTGAGCGCATCCTGGCAGCCGCCCCAATGCAAGAGTTATGCTGGTCAGCTCAGAGGACCATGCCCTCCTTACACCAATGAACCTAACCACTGAGTGTTTGGCGATACCCACAAATTACCCATTCCTACCCCCAAATCCCCATTACTTGCTTTGATGAGAGCTGGCACAGATAGCTGTATTGGGAGCTCTGTGCCCAGGCTCCTAAAATCCCAAAGTGGTGAAAGCACCTCTGATTCTAAAGAAGGAAGTTTCTAGCCTTTGCAAATGCTCACAGACATGGCTCTAATGCTTCCAAAACAGAAGAGGAAGGAGAGAACCCAACCACATTATTAGCTTTAAATATCTCATGACCTTTTACTGCAAATCTCCAGATCTGAGGCGCAGCCCGCTGCATGGTTCGTTAACATTTCATGTAGTCATCGCGGCCAATGGGTTCAATTAGACTTTGCGACGGCATCTGCAAACTGCTGGCAAGCCACCAGAGGAAATCCTCTCTCGGCCTGGTCACCAGCTCTGACAGTACTTTAGAAATACCTTCTGAGCCCTGTCGTATTCCAGGGATGTGAACTGAGCCGATCAGTGTTCAGAGCATGAGATCCCCCCAGAAAAACACCTGGGAAAAGTGGAGATCCTGCCTCAACAAACACCATTGGGTGGGAGGAAATTGGGTTTAAGACCTGCCCTGCTCTCCCTAAAGATGGTCAGGATGGTGCCTGGCCACCAGCTTGCATCTAGGAGCGAGCACGCAGATGTGCTTGCAGGGAGATCGCATGTGTGAGCGTGGCGATTGCTGCTGTTGCGAGTTAACTGAAGGAGCCTGTAAAACCAGAAACAGGCTATTAGCAATCCATTAGGAAAGGGTATCCAGTTGCAGCCTAGGTAAGCCATTAGAGGAACATCTGAGAGCATTAGGAGAGCTCGCTTGGGGCCAGGATGGGGCTATAAAACAGAAGAGGAAACCACGCTAATCTGGCTTGAATTACAAACTTAAAAGCAGGAGAAAAATAAAGGATACCCTAAACATTTAATGTTTTATATTTAGGAGACAGAAGGGGAGATTCTGCCAAAAGGAGAGTATAAAAAACCTGTTTAGGCTACAAATATCCCGTCTCTTTTCTGGCAGCAGAGAAACCACCAGCCCCTATTCCAGAAAGGGAGAAGCATGACTTCAAAGTTGCTTGAGTTTCAGAGGGAGCTCTGTGCTGATAGGGTGGAGGGGAGTCATGATGTGACATGATGTGACACGGCTGCATCCTGAACAGCCAGAAAATGCCTTGCTCAGGTTTGAGGGAGCTGATGCTGCAAAGCTCCTTGATAGTGCAAGGAGCGTCCAGCACATGCTCCACAGCATGCTCATGTGGAAACTCATCATCCTCATCTCTCTGTGATAATGGGAACACATCATCATAATTCCCACAGCAAACTGCAACATGAGACACTTATGAAACATAAGTGGCCTGAAGCAGAAAGGTGCTGCTGAGCAAGGGAAAGGGGGTGCAAATGGCACACTGGGGCTCAGACCCACCTTCGCAAAGTGCTGGGAAAGGAATTAAGGTGTCCCCCTGGCTCTGGGTCAGTCCCAGGTATTGCTTGATGAGGTGAAATGCCTGGGCCAAGCATCCCCTGTCTCTCCCTGTGGAGAGAAACTGCATTTATGGCTAGCTGTCACAGCGGTGGCCCTGATAAGATCCACCTCTCCCTCCATGCATGGCTTCATCTTCTGGTGCCAAGCCCTGGCATTATTAAAATCCTGAAAGAAAGGGCCTGGAAGAAAGCAGACGCTGATCGAATCAGGCCATACGGTATTCGACAGCTCGACATCCATCTGATCCTATTAGTGCTCATTCAGTCCTGCCTGCCGAGGTGCTGTGCATAAATCAGACCCTGAAACGATAATGGGAGGTGGAGGGGTGAAAGGGGAGTTGCATCTTCTGACAAGAAACACCACATGTGATCAGGGCCTGCATAGATATTGCTGCCTCTGGACAGTCTCTGCTGCTTCCTTGTGGGTTTGCTCCTGCAGGGATGCTGAGCTTCTCATGGGAGATGGTTAAAACCAAGCCACTAAGGGTTGCCATGAGAAGTCAGGGGTGGCGCTTAGGCTTGGGGACATTGGGCACACAGGATGTGCCAGAGCATGAGGTTACCCAGCTCCCCCTGACTGCTGGTGGAGACTTCTCCCAAGCTGTTCATTGCAAAGACCATGCTGTGTGCAATGGCTTTTCCATGCCGTGCCATCAGCCACGGGGGACAGCATAAGCCAAAATGGGTGCAGCTTGTGGAAGGAGACCTTCAACTCATAAAGAATTAAGTCACCACCATGCAAGTGTGGCATGCATAACCACTGCATCCTTTCTCAGGGCACTTGTGCCTTCAAGGAGAGACCCAGCACCGCCACCACAGGACAAACTGGTTTGGCCCTATTAAACCACATCCTTCTCTTTCCTGGACGGATGTGAGGGAATGAGGGCACTCCCGAAGATGCCACCAAGCAATAGGTCAAGCAAAGCAGAGCTCTTGGGCATGCTCCCAGCACTTTTTTGTTTGCAAACCCCTGCATTTGTAGGGTGTCCAGATGGACTAAGCAGGCTGAGCCTACCAGGGGGGTCTGGGATTGGAGCAGCTCTGTATGTTGCATTGCTGCTATCCCCTGGTGTTTGGGAGCTGATTGAATTAGGCTTCGCAAATAATTCATCTGATGAATAGTGGCAGTTTTCCTCAAATCATCCACAAATCAGATTTTTCATTACCCAGCCGGCAGGGCAGAGAGTCAGAAAACAAGGCTGGTACTTCACTCGATGAATGTTTGCGCTTGCTCACCGAGCAGATTATTCCCCAAGCACACTTCTCCATCAGCCAGTGACAGGGAACATGTCTCTTGGAAGGGGATATATTGATTAAAAGCAGCACCCATGACTGCTGTGTGGCGAGATGAGCCTTTCACAGCCCTCCTTGCACACACCCTGAGACTGGTACCTTGAGCTCTCTCAGGGTATCTTTAAATAGGAGAAATCAAGATTATACTGCCCTAGAACTGCATCTTCTGGCCAGGGTGGACCTGCAACTGGCATCACCAATACCTCCGTGTATTTCCCATCTGCGCTGCCTGCCTGAGAGCACTGATAGAGATGCCACAACAACCCCTCAGAAGTCTGACTGCAAATATGACACCTAGTAGCCAGCGATGCAGGGACCGAGCACCTTGAGGGTGTTGAGTGGGAGGCAGGTCACTGTGTCTCCCACCATTTTTGGGTGGAAACCCCTGCATTTGCAGTGTGCTTGGCTGGATCAGGCTGTAGCAGGAGGAAAACGTCGGCTATTTCCACAACAGTATCACACCTTGGAAAAAATGATGTTGCATTTGATGTTTCCCTTTAAAGAGTAGGGCAAAAAGAGAAGCAGGAGAACCCTCTTCCTACCTTTCTCTGATTTTCCAATATCTACCATGATTTGAGCGCCTAAAGGGGGGCATACAAGAAATCCGGAGAAGGACATTTTACGAAGGCATATAGGGAAAGTGGGAATGGCTTTAAACTGGCAGAGGGGAGATTTAGATTAGATCTTCAGAAGAAATTCTTCACTGTGAGGGTGGGGAGACATTGGAACAGGTTGCCCAGAGAAGCTGTGGCTGCCTCATGATTTTCAAGAGCCATCAGCAGATACTTCAATCTGAAACACAACCTGTGGCGCTGCCTCATCAAAACCCCCAACCAATACATAGAGAAAAACTTGCTGAGCCACTGACATCCTGCAGAGACATGAGCAAACCCTCCCATCCCCTCCTCCAACCATTCTCTCCTCAGGAAAACCTGCCCACCAGAAAATCCCACTTCACTCCATGATACAGGTGGGCTCCTCCAGGACTGAGCGCTGCCTCCTATATGTCTTCCCATGGAAAACAGCTTTATCAAGGAAAGCACCTCATTAGCTTTTGACTGGCCCAGCTCAGTGCAGAGGGGATGCTGGATGAGCCATGCCAGCATAGCGGCACCTCTCCTCGAGTGCCAGATTGCTTTCCTTCACAAGCTGAGCATGCAAGCAGCACACAGAGGAGAAATAAAAAGCCCATTTGTTATCTTCCTGCTGCTAACAAATGAAATCTGTCCTCTGGGCTGCCAAGGATTGCACTGACGATTTTTTTTCTTTTTAAAGAAACAAGAAATAAAAGAAGTACAATATCACCGCGGCAGCCGCTCCGTGACGGTGCTCTGAGATACAGCAAGCGGTATTTTATCTTCAGTTCAAAATCTAAATGTGGCAGAGGCACATTTAAATGTGGTGACATTTATACTTTAAATGCCTTTTACATCTCGTTGGCAGGTTTTACACAGAACATATGTATGGAAAGTAGATAGGGGACGTGGATGAAAATGCGGAGCAGGAAGAGCCTGCAGAGGCATTTGTAGGTGGAATATAAGTTAAAAGTAATATGGTGAGAAAGGGAGAAGGTAGGAGAAACAGAGAAGGAAAGGAAAAGGGTCTGGGTTGCCTGGGCAGTAAATAGACATTCTTTCTGGGTCTCTGACCACTTTTCCCAGTGCAATTCATTCCCAGCCACCATCTCCCCATGCTCCCTCTTGTCCCAGCCAGCTCAGCATCCACTTACATGTTGCCACTGGTCCAGGATGAGGGGTCGATACCGCAAGAAGAACTTGAGTGGGAAAGACTCAGGGTCTGGCCAGGATGAGGGGTTTTGCCATGACACCTCCAGCCTGCGAGGGTTATTGGGCACGGGTTTGGCCACCACACTTTCTGGAGGGTCCGGTTTTACTGGAAGAGAAGGCAAATCTTTGTACATGGCATCATTTCTGAGACCTCTCAGCACAGCTGTCCAGACTTTGAGATGCATGCTTTCTAAGGAGAAGAGCCAACATGCAGAATATCCTTTTCCCCAACTAATTAGGTGCAAATCTGCTTTTTTTGTCCAGGTCCTGGCTCAAAAGAAGACACACAGGTATTACCTGGCCAGGGCACAGAGCATCCTTCCTCCCCAGGGATACTCCAGCCAGCACGAGGAGCCCACCAAGCCCAAATCCTGCACTCCCCTCACCTCTCCTGATTTCTGTGATTCTGACCCACATTCAAACTTGCTTATCATGCAGGCAACTTGGCCCTTGGGTTTAGGGCTGGGCTTTTGGGGATCTGAAGTATTTGGGGATTTGGCCCATCTTATTTGCCAAGGGTGAATGCAAATGTCAGCTTCCACCCCAGAGATATCTCTCAGCCCTGCCCTGCTTTTGGGATATGGGGATATTTTCTTGCTACCCAACCAGTATTTCAAGCGAATATTAATTGGCTGTGACCTATGCAGCACGCTTTGAAGTTGCAGCTACTTTTAGAGTGCTGGGAACGAATCACAGACAGGCTGTGATGAATGGCATTGCCTGTTGTAGAATGAGCCTTGCTCCCTTGCCAAGGGTTTGCTCAACTCCTGACAGCTCAAACTCCCAATTTGCAATAGCAAAGCTACAAAAAGACCGAGATTTGGGTACACCCACACTTCTCCTTTTTCCCATGGTCAGAAAGGGGCTGGGCACAGAGATCTGGATGCACAGCTGTGCCTGTGGTGGGAGAAGGCTCTCTGTGCACTCTAAGAATAGTGATGCATATGAGTCTCTATGTCCTGGATTGGCTCTCTTAACCCACTCCAAAGTCCACATGTAGGCCAGTGGATCCCTCCTGGCTTGATGATCTCAGGATTGAGCAATGATCCTCTGGTTCTGACCACCTTGAGCAGCCATTTGTGAAGGTGCCAGCATCATAGTCCACTAGCAATCATGAAGGAGGGATGCTGCAGGCATGGGGAACCATTCTCTGTCCAGTATATCTCCTGCATTGCACTCATAGCTCTCCTCTTCCATGCTGACCCCAGGGCAGGAGGCGACATCCACACAGGGCCTTCCTCCTTAAGAGAGGAAGGAGGTGCTGGTCATGAGTGAGCTGTTCCTGTGCTAGCCTCCCTGCTGCCTGCAGCCCTGCCCTATGTGTGAAGGGCATCTTCCTCTCTTCTTCAAGCTGTATGGGATCAGCTGCTGATGTGGGGCTGATCTGCTGCAAGTGGAGTTGTGTGTGAGTTGTGGGTGCCATCTCTGTTCCAGAATGATGGTGACATTGCAGCAGTGTCCCTAGGAAGACACCCTCCCTGCTTGCTCCTCTTAGGAGAAATCAGCTTGTGATGCTTTCAAACCCACTTTCCCTGCTCTGGGTGAGCCAGAGGGAGGATGATGCTGAAATGAAGACACAGCCCAACAACCTCGGTGAGACCCAGAACAGGCCCTGTTTCCCCCAGGACACAGGCTATGACCATCTCCCTCTGTCCAGTCCTCCCTCTCAGGACCCTGGCATGCCCTGTGCTCTAGTCCTTTTTCACGTCATCTTCACCACCACCTCCCATTGCCTTTCCTCTGCCATAGTGGGTGCAAGGAGGGCTGTATAGCTTTCTCCATCCCCAAAGCACTCAGGATGCCTGGAGGTTTGGGGACCAGCTGGGAGCAAGCATCCATGGACCTGACCATAGGTGCTCAGCGCCAACTTCCAGCTCCTGTTGATCCCTCTCTGTAGCAGCATGTGACAGAGTTTTCCATTTAAAGCCTTATCCTTGGCAGGAGGGATGACTTGATGGGGCTGTGCTGTGCTGAGCTACTCCAGATGGCTGTGCAATTCCTCTGCTTGTTTCGCATCCCTGGGCTTGGGCTGGATGTCAGCTTGCCTAGACAGGGACTTGGAGTCCAAACATATACGGAAAAGTATAAATCCAGTGCTGGCTTGGCAGGCTTGGTTTGCAAACAAAAGTCTACTTGGCTGAATGAATGCAGATGATGGCGAACTGTGGCTCTGCATTAAGGAAGTGGGAAGGAAAGCACTGGGCTGCGGATGGATGTGATGGGATACTCTCTGGAGTAATGCAAGGACCCTGGCCCTGCTTTTTGGGATGCTTAAATGTAGTTGTTCCTTTCAATGGGCAGCTTGAGCAGGAGCAAGAGATGCCACTGTGGTAGGTTGTAGCAAAGCCAAAGAAAAGGTGCTCTGATGCTGAGGTGGGAGGCACATGCCTGTTTTGCATGCATCCAGCCCGAAGCGCCACTCCTGTGTGTTACAGACTGTCCCTGGTGCACAGAGGAGAGCTTCCCTGGCTCCAAGTGAGCACCGTAGAGCCCAGCCGTCAAATGGTGCTGTGCTCCTGGCTGCAGCAAGCCTTCAGACGGCGCTGTGCGTTAATGGGAAAACCAGCGTTCCCAGCTGCTTCCCAGCCACGTCCCTAGCCCTGGAACTCCTGCCTAGGCTAGAAAGTCCAGCAGGGCCAGCCTCCTCAATAGCACAAAGCCAAAGCTGTTCCTGCCAAGTCCCTTCAAGGTGTAAGGGATGCCAGAGCCAGGAGAGGAGACTGCCCTCCCAGCAGTGGTCCAAAGAAGACAGACATGTGTCTCCAAGGACAGACCTCATTACAGTGTGCTCATCATGGAAAATACTAGGGCTAGTCCTGCAAGGGCCAGATGAGGAGTGAGTAGAGATGGGCTGTGTCCGGGTCTCTGATTTCTATGTGACCTTAGAGGAATCCTTTGTCTTCCACAGACTCCCGGGTTCCTGCTCCACACATGGGGATGAGTGCTCCTTCTCTCCCAGCCTTTGTTTGCCTCTATTTAGCCTGCACATGGCAAGTCAGGGGCTGTCTGGCTGTATATCAGGCAGCATAATAGAGCCCTGTCCTCAGTGAGGGCCTGCAGGCAGTAACGTAATAAAAGCAGTAATAGTAATAATAATAATGGATGATGGGCATTAGGCTGAGTACTGGTTAAGCGGCTATAAAACCAGATGTAATATAATCCTGCAGAGCTGAGGGAGCATCATCAGACATTCCTGGGAAGAAGACTTGGCTGGAAGGAGACTCGCAGCTCTTCCCACTTGGTTTTCAGTTGCCACTTCCAAGTGGAGTGCCAGAAGATCAAGGTGGAATACTGCATCGGGGGAGAAATAACCCCATGCATAAGACAAGCTGGGGATGAACTGCTGGAGAGCAGCTCTGCAGAGAGGGACATGGGGGTCCTGGTGGACAACAAGCTGTCCTTGAGCCAGCAATGTGCCTTTGTGGCCAAGAAGGCCAATGGTGTCCTGGCTGCATTAGGAAGAGCAGGTCGAACGAGGTGATCTTCCTCTTCTTCTCAGCCCTGTGGAGACCTCACCTGGAGCACTGTGTCCAGTTCTGGGCTCCCCAGTACAAGAGAGTCATGGAGCTCCTGGAGCAAGGCCAGCAAAGGGCTACGAAGATGATCAAGGGACTGGAGCATCTCATGAGGAAAGGATGAGGGAGTTGGGCCTGTTTAGTCTGGAGAAGACTGAGAGAGTATCTTACCAATGCATACAAATAATTTAAGGGAAGATATCAAGAGGATGGGTGCCAGAATTTTCAGTGGTGCCCAGAAACAGGATAGGAAACACCAGGCACAAACTGAAACACAGAATGTTCCATCTGAATATAAGGAACTTCTTTATGTTGAGGGTGGCAGAGCACAGTAACAGGCTGCCCAGATATATTGTGGAGCCTTCTTCTCTGGACATATTCAAAACCTGTCCAGACGCGATCCTGTGTAAACTGCTTCAAGTAGCCCTGCTCTAGGTGGTGGAATAGATGTTCCCTTCCAATTCCAAACACTCTGTGATTCTGTGAAGAGCCGCAGAGAGTAGCTTTTCCTAAAGGAAAACGTTCACACTTTACTGTGAGTCTTTATCTATCCATCACCTTTGGCTGTGTTAGACACATCTTGAAAGTAAGCCTGGGGTCAGAAAGGCAGCTGAGACCCTGAAGCGTGGAGGGGGCCTGTCACCCATCCCATCTCTCCAACGAGCAATAAAATGGATCCCTTGTGGCCATTAAATATCCCCTGGCATTTTCCATGAGCAGAGGGATATTAAACTCCATGTCTTAGCCAAATGTCAGTCTATGTAATTTAATTCTGCCTCCCTAAGTAGTATGAATTGAACTGACCTTCTGCCTAGGCAACTGTATACCTGTGTTCAGGGACTCTGAATTTCATGCAAGCACGGGCATGTTTGCTCATATGCAGCCCCTATGAGATGCTCTGTGTCTTAATCATCCCAGAACTGGAGCTGGGAGAAGCAAACGGTGTTCCCAAGGTCACACAAAAGATGGATGACAGATCTGAGGAAGGCACCCATGCCTGCAAAGCCCTGTTCAAGGCTGCCTTACTCCTTTTAAAGCTGTACATCTTCCCCTGCTAGTTTTTCCCCAGGCTTATGCAAGAAGAAAAGCACGGAGGTGAGATGCTGGTGCTGCTTCATGGCGATGACGTCTCTGCTTTCCCGGAGGATGGATGTGAGAGCTACCTGGTGCTTGAGCTGAAACACAAGTGAGGAAGGTGGGGGTCTGTCCTGGGGTTCCACAAATGTCCCCATTCTGTCCCAGCCATTATAAGGAGATAGGAGGAGAATTTATGGGAGCAAGATGAGGAAGAAGGCAGCCTGGAACTCCTACCTATAAAAGGCGGAGCCCAGAGGGCTGGAAAAGCTTTTCCAGTCATCACTGAAAGAGACAATGCAGAGTAACCCCTCGCAGCTGGCTGCTAGTAGCCATCATGGAACTACAACCAGCAAGGCATGGACTTGGGACAGCAAAAGCTATCATCTGCCCCAGCAGGGCATGAGATCAGAGCTTCACGCCTAGGGTTTAACCTCCATGCAGAAGGTGTGATGGTTTTCTCTAGGCTAAGGGGAAAACACAAAGCAGGATCTGACCCCCCAACCTTGGGATTTTAGGAGAAGCATCATAGAATCGCTGTTTGACTCTGTCTCTCCATTTCAGAGGATCCTGCAACCCTCCAACACAGCGATCTTCCAACAAGCCAAGGCAATGGCTTTGTCCTGGGCTGTAGGTTTTCCACTCTCCCACCTACCAAACTTCCGACATGAGACTTTAGCCCAGCTAATGCTGGTAGAGATCCCCAGGGAACCTACCGGCTGCTAGATCCACACTTGTGGGACACAGCCCTGGGTTTGCAGCTGCAAAGAAGGGAGACAGAAGAGATGCTGCAACACGGAAGGTTCTGTGAGCACAGCACACAACCTGGGGCACAGTTGCATGGCAAAATACACTAACACAGTTCACTTGCTTTAATTGGAAACACAGACAGCATAAGGAGAAGCTCCTTTCATGGTAGGTGGCTGTTGATCCGCAGCAGCTCAGTTCATCTGGTAAAGACTCTGCTAAGCCTGTCGACTGCCTACTTGAACATTAAATCAGCGCTGTGTCTATGCTTCTTATGCACAGTGGCTGTATCAAATCCCAAGGAGAATTTCATAGCTGTACAGAATTTTAAGGCCAGTGGATATTGGAGTGTTTACTGGAGCAGGCTGGCTCCATGGTGCAGGACACAGCCCTTCCTATCGGCACTGTCTCATCACCCCTTCTCCAAGTGAGGGTCTTAGATCATCTGCCATATGCAGCTGGAGGGTCTCACGTCCCACCACAACTGCTGGGATGTGTCCAGGCACCCTGCATCCCTCCAGGCACTCTTGCAAGAGGCAGTGCTGTTGCACCCATGCTAATGGCTGTCCTGGGGCAGTGCTGGCTTCTCACACTGCTCCTCTGACCTGGCATGAGCTCAAACTGCTGGGCTGGATCCGGCTTGTGCTGGTGCTAGGATGCCTGGGGCTTGCAGCTGGGTGTGCTTCCCACAGGGGTTGCCCTTGTGTGCTGTATGGAGGACCAGATGTTTGGGAAGCCAGGCAGGGCATGGGTGGGATGCAGATGTTGCAAGATGATGCCCAGAACTCCTGCAGGAGGGAATGCAAGGAACTCAGAAAATGCAGCTTAATTGCTGTCCTGGGCCCTGCAGGCTGAAGGTTACCTTCATTTTTAAGGAGTGTATCTTCCACAAACACAATAATTTCCATTTAAAGGCACCCAAGTGACTGAAACTCCACTTCCCGGCTAAGCTCTTTGTCTCGTTATCAACTTCTGCAACACACTGATGAATACAGTCTTCAGATACGGATCGTAGCTGCAGGGACGTGACAGTAAAGTCCCTGCTCCAAAACAATTCCCTTGCTCTGTTCAGGCACCTTGGTTCTTGTTTGATGTGTCCCAGGATTTGGGATAGAAAGGGAAAATCTGTGACGGCAGCTGAGCTCCTCTTCTTGCACACTGGCACTTCCAGCAGCTTGGGAATGGGATGTGCAGCGCATCGAAAGCAAAGGGTGACTGCTGGCTGCACTTCAAGGATTCATTTATTTGTTTTTCTGGTCCAGTAATTGCCATATGTAACTTGCAAATCATTTTTCAACGTGTTCCTGAACTCTGTTCTCTCATATTTTCTGCTGTTCTTTAAGGATGGACAGTCTTGCCACAGCACTGGCTGTAATTCGCCTTTTGCTGGTGGCAAATGCATTGTGCCTAGCTCCCTGCTTTGCCACGCCTGGCACTGAATTGCTCAGTCCATGCGGGTCCTTCACAGTCAGAGAAGCATATACCATGGGAAGCATTTGCACAGCATCAATAGTCCATGTGGGGCAGTGAAAAGGTGTAAAGGAGGAAATAAGGGGTTTCGGAGTGTGTTAGGTAGGGGCTGGTGGACTTCAAATTTGGGTGGGTTTTATCCTGATTAATGACGGGGGCATATGGACGAGCCATTCTAAATTCTCTTCCAGTCTTACTTCTCATGACTCTGCTTCCAGCACAAACACCAAACCTCTCTTTTAGGAACACTCATAGGGGCAAGAGGAACAACACCGTTTGCACCACACCATATTCATATCCCTCTGCCCCATGTACGGCAGCTGCTTTCCCAGCCCCCAAGCAGGGAGCTGCTCAGCAACCACAGGAACACCTGGACCACTGGGAATGAGACCAGGGCACTGATGGGATCCACATAGGGGCTGCCTTTGGTCATCCTGCCTGAGCCCCCCAGGATGCTCCAGTGCTTGCATGAGTTAAATCAGGGCCATAAGAACGAGGGGGGGCACTGGGAAGATGCCGGTGTGGCTCAGACCCCGGCTCTGCCTCTTACATGAATAGGCACAGGCTCCACCCAGAGAGTGGGTGACACTGCATGCAGACCAAAGCCAGCCCCAACACCATCTCAGAGAGGCCAGTTGCTGCTGTGAGAGTTACCTATGGCGAACTCATCAAAGGTGAGAGTGGTGGAGCTTTTGCCCAGGGCATTCGTGACAGTCAGAGTCACCTTGTACTTCACAGTCGAGAAGAGCTGGAGGTACCTGATGTGACACCTGTTTTTGGGAAAGACATCCTTCTCACAGACCATCTCCCTCGTGCCGTGTCTGGAAAGAAGAGGTGAGAAGAGCTGTTACTGACGGAGCAGTGCTTGGGGTGGTAATGTGCCCATGCTGCTGGAGGGAGGATGCAGGAGGATGGCTCTGTTCCTGTTCTGCCCATGATCCCCATTCACCAGCCCGTCACAGTCAAAGGGCTCCTCTTTTCCCACTAGGGAATTCTGCAGGTTCACACATGTGGAATTTTATCCTAAGCCTGCACAGAGTTGAATGTCCCTATGCTGGCCTCATGGAAAGGAGGAGACACTGCTGGCACTGGAGTTGGCTCAGTCCCTCCTGTAAGAGGAATAAGGTCTTCTTTTGCTGTCAACACAAGCCCCAAAAGATAATGCATTGCACCAGTGTGTACAAGGGCTGTGGAAGGACCCAGGCACAGAGTGGGGGACAATGCCACACCATGGCCAGTTCTAGCTGAGGACACTGCTGCTGCCCGTCCACAGCCAGTGTATGGCAGGAGGGAGTGTGGCTGTGCCAGATGTGCCAAAAAGCAGCAGGCACAACCTCCATTATGGACTAGTGGTGCAGAGAGAATGGACTTGGGGTCATGGAAAGGGGGCCTAGAATGGGAGGGACTTCCCTGGGAAAACTAGAATTTACTTGGAACAGAGCCCTGGTGCCAAGCATCCAGTTTGGATGTCCCTGGAGCATCCTTCCCCAAGCCCATTTTTGGGCCACTGATCCCATATGCACAGCAGAGGTCAGAACCACTGCCTCAACACTTCACAGCAATATCTGGGACCTGCTCCAGGGACAAAAGCTCACCCTGCTGTACCCTTCCTTCCCAGGCACTTACATGACGGAGATGTTGAAGGAATTGGGGATGTAGGTGGGAGTGGGCAGGTGCCAGCTGCAGTAGAAACCCTTTGGGTAGTTGTTGGACCGGCACATCAGCACTGGCTCCTTTGGGGGAACTGCAAGGAGAAGAGAAAAGCCCATTGAGGTAGGGTTGTCAGCAGGCTCTGAACAAGGGGTTGTCCCTCCACTCTCAATCACTGCCAGCCTGGGATGGACACAGTTTATGAGGGGAGCCTGGTCAGTTTTCATCAGCTGCGTGAAGGATTGGGGGGCTCTTATCCCATGTCTGCTGCTGAGGTTCCCCATGAGACGTTGCAGAGCAGCTCACCTCTCCCCCTAGCAGTTCTAATGAGAGATGGAATGACAGAGGAGGCTGGCAGGTAACGGGGCATATTGTCTTCAAGGCTGTGACAGAGACATCACTGATGGGGAGGAGGTGCTGCTCTCTTGACCCCATTAAGCTACAGCGCTCACAGCTTTCTCTGCTATGTCCCTGGGGAGTGATAAACTTGTTGAGGGATGATCCTCTGAAAGACCAGAGGTCCTCAAAGGGAGGCAGAAGAACCATTTATGGTGAGATGAGGAGGAACAACCTTAAAACAGGCAGAGAAAATCCAGGTCTGCAGGAGGACTGGCTGTGTTAATACTTTCAGCATCCCATCGCAGGGCTGTGCCTCCCAGGAGACACAGAGGCAAATGGAGATAGGATGAGAGCATTCAGCAGGCAGTAGCCTTCCTCTGGCATCCCCAGTCAGTCCTGAAGCTTGGAGGCAGAAGAGAATGCTAAACCCAAACAAGTGTTTACACTGTACTCGGCTGTCCTGGACATACATGCACTCTGTGCTCATAGCATGAGTACAGACAGAGCTGCAGGAAGACTGCAGAATGCTGAGGGTTCGTGTGTGCAGGAGGAGATGTGACACCCTTCAGCCTTTGTGCCTTGGTAAAACTCTAATCTGTACTGACACTGAAGTCAGCTCCTCAGTACCTGGAGACTTGCATTGCTAAGAGCAGAATTTGGCTCTAGCTGCAGAACCCTGGCACAGTATCTTGCCATGAAATACACTTCCTGGGCTGGATATGCACCAGGGTTCCCTTGGAAAGGCTGTCTGAACCTGTAGCGCTTCCTCTTTCTCTTCCTGCATTAGCCCTTGTCTCCAGGTCAACATGGCATCTTGCCTCCAGGCATCCACCCGGATGTGCCAGGACACGCTCTTTTCTCCAAGCAGAGGTTTTGAAACAAACCCAGGAGACCTGACAGCCTCAGCACAGACATTGCTGCTCACCACCCCACCAAGGTCCCAGCAGGGCTGACCATTCTCCTCCCTGCTGCTGAGGCACATGCATTACCCATGGCTCTTACCCAAGAAGAGACTGCAAACTGGGATGCAGGGATGCAAGAGTTCAGGGAGCACTCCCAGGCTGGGAAATGCCTTCCCCCAAAGGAAACAATGGCAAATCACAAGTGCCACAGGACTATGCATGCACCATGTCTTGCTACACAGCAGTCCATACTGATGCTGGTGCAGGGAAGCCAGGCACCTGCCTCTCACTGCTCTGCATGCAGTGCCAGAGAAGCAAAGGATGCAGTGAGTCAAGGATTAAGCTCCACCCGGGACCACAGCAGGACCCTGATAGAAAATTGCTTGAACTGTGCTCTCTGGACTGGGCCAAGCCAGGTGGTTTGCCATGGGCACAGTTCTCATGGACCCTGGGTCAGCACTGCACAGCAGAGCCCAGGGTCAGAAAAGAATGATGGGTTTGCTAGGAAAGCTTTCTGGGGGGATACCACAAGCTCCAGCAGCTGCACCCTCCTACCGTATACAAAGGGTAAACTGAGGCATGGGCCTTGCACGTGTGCCAGTAGCAGCCTGGAGGAGTAACTGGATGATAGGAGAGACAAGGGCAGAAGAGTTAGGGAGGAGGGGAGGGGAGGGAGAAGAAGTAAACCTCTACCTGGTGTTATGTTGAACATAAGGCTTTTTCAGTAGTTGGTGTCAGCCTCAGCCTGCTGGCTGCCAGGGAGCTATGGGGGAACCACCCTGGGTGGTCTGCAGAAGGGAGTATCTTGAGCAGATGAGGCACTGTGCAAGCCAAAACTGGAGATGTGTCCAAGAATTCCCCCACTTAGGAGGGAAAAACTTAAAGGGCCACTGAACCTCCCCCCTGCAACCCGTATTCCTTACTACAACCATGTGAAACAAAGTACCTGTGACTTTACACACACTATAAAGTAGGACTGAAGGTATCCACTTACACAGGATATTGTTTCCCATGTAAAAAAAAACTTAGCAGATGTTCAGTGAGTGATATAATGTCACACATTAAACTTACAATTGCCAGAAAAACTCCATTTCTAATCATACTGATTGTGTACTGGATAGTCAAAAAGCATTTGATTTCACTCACCCTCTAAAACTGGGAAAGGCCTCAGTTCCATCAACAAAAGGAATTTAACTTCTTCAGAGCATCTTACTGGAATTTCTCAGCTTTTTGTAGGGTAATCTTAAAATACAACCTTATAAATGTAACCATGTCAAGTTCAAGGTCCTACACCTGGGTCAGAGCAATCCCAGGCATAGCTACAGGTTGGGAAGAGAAGAGATTGAGAACAGTCCTGCGGAGAAGGACTTGGGGGTGTTGGTTGATGAGAAAACAAGCATGAGCCTGCAGTGTGTGCTCGCAGCCCAGAAAGCCAACAGCATCCTGGGCTGCATCCAAAGGAGTGCGACCAGCAGGTCGAGGGAGCTGATCCTGCCCCTCTACTCTGCTCTCCTGAGACCTCACTGGGAGTACTGTGTACAGTTCTGGTGTCCTCAACATAAAAAGGACATGGAACTGTTGGATCAAGTCCAGAGGAGGCCATGAGGATGATCAGGGGACTGGAGCACCTCCCGTACGAAGATAGGCTGAGAAAGTTTGGGCTGTTGAGCCTGGAGAAGAGAAGGCTGCATGGAGACCTCATAGCAGCCTTCCA
>JAOEHY010043730.1:0-27029 GCA_025447955.1 Psilopsiagon aurifrons | reverse complement strand
AAGAGGTATTCCATACCACAGCACGTCATGCCCAGGATGCAGAAGCGGAGAGCAGAGACCCGGAAGGGTGGTGGGGGGTGCACTGGCTTGGTCGGGCTGGGTATACATAGTGAGCTGTTGTACTCTCTTCCTTTGCATTTCTCTTGTCATTATTATTATTGGTGGTAACAGTAGTGGTTTGTGTTATACCTTAGTTATTAAACTGCTCTTATCTCAACCTGTGGGAGATGCATTCTTTCGATTCTCTTTCCCATCCCCCCAGGAGCAGAGGGAAGAAAAAGGGGAAAGTGAGTGAACAAACTGTGTGGCTGATTTATGGCTTAAACCACGACAGTTTCTAAGTAAAAAGGGTAACTGTTATGTTTTTATGACACATCCACCCATGACTAGATAGGCCATCTTTTCTTCTTCATTCATTGTACATTCTTTCAATGCATGGTGGAAACTTTAGCATTCTAGCAATGAACATGTCTGATTTGAAAAGCTGGGATAGATTCTGAGCCATTAGGACTGGGATTATCAACAGTGGTGAAAAAGAGGGCTACATTTTCTTCCTCACAGATTACAGACCTGTGTCTTTGTTGGACAAAGTTTTTGAAATCAACTGCTGCAATTGAATTGGGAAATTATAAATGGATTTCAGTTGAACATTATGTACCTTTAAGCTATTCCACACTAGACCCTCAAAGTTACCTTTCCCTATTGAAAACCAAATCTGGAGGCATCTAGCTGAAATACACAACTCTGGTCATCGTACATAACCTATATTATTTTAGAGATGAACATCAAAATTATTCCACATGCATTTTTCCCCACCAGCTATCCACAAGACTTAGGCTCTGATAAATCGGTGTGTTTGTTTGCATTAGCAAGCACACACTTGCTATTCTTTGAAATACTTTTGGATAAATTTAATTTAATTTAATTTAATTATATTTTATTTCATCTTATTTTTATAGTCATATTGCATTTTTAAATTCCCTAAATCTATTAATCTGATGAACTTCTCTCCCCTTTTTCAAACTAATTTTTGCATGCTTTATTGCAGAGCCTGCTTTCCTAGTTAAGCATTAAAGATCTAACACTGCAAAATATTTAGATGCTTAATAATCACAGTCCAAAGCTATAAATGTTAATGAGCTTATTCCTCTGAATCCAAGCACTACTTTCTTTTTATCCCCTTTTCTTTCCCTGTCAAATCTAGTCAGAGTCAGAACTTCCTAATCCTGGTCTATAACCTTATTTTTCACTGATTCAAGTTTATTGCATTCCATAGTGCTAATCCAATTTTACAACTTTATGCTTTTTAGCGGCTCAAGTGACAATGATGTAGTTAAAGTACATTAAAATTCTGGTTGTGTCAATAACTGTGACAGATCCCATAAGAAGATAAAAAGGGAATTCTTCAGGACAGGAAGGAAAGTCTTATCTGATGTAGGTGAACCAGATACATAACAAATATTTCATGGTTTTTGAACAGAATGATATCACAGTCATATGAGAGCACTTCTACAGGAAGTCCTTCATTAAAAGCAGTTCCTTATTACTTGTTATGATTTAAAATTCTGGAATACAAGAAGTGGTAGCTTTCCACCACAATCAAAAGTAAATGATATTCAAAGTAATTAACTCAAATATGATTTAAATAAATAAAAAGAAAAAAGAGGATGGTAAGTCAACTGGCAGTGTGCTTTATTCAGCATTAAGAATTAAAAATAATCACCTGCAATAGCATTGAGGAAACTAAGTCACACTGTTGCTTTCTTATACATTAAAAGGTGGAAGGAAGAGAGAACACAAGGAGTTCAATAAGTAGCAAGAGAGAAAATAATGAAGGTGCCTTTTTAAAAAAAAAATCAAAACTAGTAAATCGAGGAAAACTGCTACTAATTCTGTACCTGTAATTGCATTTTCTACCTTTACTGTTTTGATGCTTATCTTCTGAGCGAGGCCTGTCTGTTTCTGTACCTAACCCGATGTAACTTTTATGTGATGCTTTAAATAAAAATAGTGAACTATTTTTCAAAAGACTGCATTGAAGCAGAATTTCGGATTAATAATTTCTTTAAATTGTGTTCTAGAGTAAACTTTGATTTTGGAAATTTGTCAGGTAATTCTTAATAGATTGAGAAAGGTAAGATTTCTATCTTGTATTTGAGCAGCTGAAATGAAAATGGGCTCAAATCTCAAATTCTTGTGCAGGTTGTTCCTTTTTCTGTTGTCAGATGAACATTATTGTTCAATATTTTAATTATCAGCATGATATTACTATTTTAGTCTTACATATGCTCCATGAAAAGAAGCATCCATCCTTCTAAGTCTGGGCACATTTTGATATGAATTAGAAACACAGCAAAATAAAATATTTTCCTCAGTTATTGTTCTGAATGAAATCCTAGTGACCAAAGGCATATGGCATATTTCGGATCTTTTTCATCTGCCTTTGGAACTCTTCCTGTTTCTATTAGCTCAGAAAACACATTTCACAACTCCCTCAAGGTCAGCAACTTGAATTAAGCCATTCAGCTGTCTGAGGAGAACTGAAGCTGCTAGATGCAACTGAGTGGGAGACCTTTTGATGCTGGACAGCAGTTTTGCCACATTTTGTTAGAGTTAGAAGCTCATTATGCTTAGACAAGCCACAAACAAAAATATCTGCATTTTTATGCAGAATCATTTCCACTCATATTTTGTAGTGTATTGACGTTATCTTTTCTGATATTAAGCAAATTCGAATCCTCAGGCTAATTCTTTAAATGGTATAAAATACAGGTAATTTTGACTTTGTCTTTCTAGTTTCCCACAAACAGATGTTCTATACACTTTATTAGAGTCTTTCTGTAAACTGTGTCGATGAAATGATTTGGAAGTGTATTGTACATTAGTATTTTCATCATGTGCAAATTTATTAGTTTGTGGTATTCAGCATGTGCACTGATCCAGGACCACCCTTCAGTATCACAGTTGTTTCACATCTAAACAGAACATGGGTTAACTGGCAAGATGAAGAGCAAATAGTTTAGAATCACAGTAACTCCCTGTGCACGCGATCATCTGTTTTGCAAGTGATCCTGTGGCATTTAGTTTGGAGTGCTTACCTTTTTTCCTTTTTTTTTTTTTTTTTTTGAAATTCATTCATATTCTGTAGAAGAGAACATGGCAAAGACTGCAGCGATGTGGAAGGTTTGAAAAGATCATCATGTGCTAAACAGTGAAAAAGGGAAATAATCCTGGCAATTCAGAGAACAGAAATAAAGAGAGTAATCTACTTTTTGATGCTGCCTCTAAAACATCTGAATTCCTGTTCAAACACGAAATTTAATTGAAGCGTTTCTGAAATATTTTGGTAGTCTGCATTCATAGTGGAAAAAAACCTAAGTCACCAAAAAACTAAATATTAAATTGAAAAAATAAACTAAATATGTACTTACTGTCACATTTTTTTTAAGAGAACTTGAGTCTGAGTTTCAAAGAAGTAGAATATTCACTTTTTATAAGGTAAATAAAATGGAAACTGTGTTACATCTGAACAGTTTACATCAAGAGAGTTAACAAAATATCTGTGTGTTAGCTGGTAATTGAACTGTCTTATCCTAATTGCTTCTGCTTTGGAATACTTTACCTTCACATTTGTAGCAACATTTCATCCTCCAGTACAGATCACTATAACATCAATCTTGAGTGTGAACTGGAAATTTTTTAATTTCTGTTGACTACACAGAGTAAGGTCCTCATTAAAGTAGGTTTATTCATTTGAAAATAAAGTTATGTTACATTTTAAGGGTGGATTAAAATTGTTATATTAAAAATAAGAAATGGTTAACAACAATTAAAGGCAAGTGACTGCAATCCCAGAGTTTTTGCCCTTCTTTTAAAAAGCTTGTTATACTTGAGCCCCAGGATATGACACAACCATGTCTAAGGATTTATTGTTTTAAAACAAGAATTGTGTCAAGGACACACATAAATTCCTATTAGCACAGACTCTTCAGTAGTTGATTCATTATTGTTGCACAATAGGTTGATTCTTTGGATATTTTTGGGTTTGAGAGTTATGTAATGTTTATTGCAACGATTGATTCTCACTATTAAGCAGAGGAAAATGTGGAAACTATTCTTTAAAAAGGCATTCCATTTATTGTATTATGCAGAGACACGTTGCACAAGTGTTGATCATATGATTTAAATATTGAACAAAACAAGCTTCTGCCATGTTCTTCATCTATGAAGGAATCCTGAGAACATATGGTCCTACTTCCTTTATGAAAGAGTCTAACTTCAGAACTGAAAGATTTTATTTATCCTCTTCAACAGAGTTCATTTTCTTGAGAGGCCTTCCGTGTACCTGACACAGGTAGCTTTATGTGTGTGTAGTTATGCAAAATCTGTGGTAGTTTAGTTAAATTTTGAAAGCTTGGGGAACTCTCATGTATGTTAGTATTGTGTTCTAGACACTAATGGCAGCAGAAAACTAAAAAACCATTCTGGTCATATGTAGTGCTGTAAATAAAATGAAGATGTTCAATTAAAGTTGTGGGGCATATCAGTTAACACATAATATCAGTGAAATCACTCTTATGAAGGGGCCAGTTATACCATATCCTTATAGTAAATTTCCTAGTTTTTGTCATCTCATGGACATCTTAAACATTAAAAAAAGAAGAATCTACTTCATGGCTTTAATATCAAAATAATCCAAATTATTTATAAGATTTATGTCTTCTAAAGCTTTGTTTCTTATTTAATATATAAAATAGAATGTTTTGGGTTTGATTTTTTTTTGCATTTGAAGAAATGCATTAGCATTAACTGAACAGTCTGCTAGGAAGCTAACATATTTTCATGAACAACACGTTGAAACATTATGGAATTCTTTACAATATACTACATTTATGAAGGATTTTCCTAAAAGTCTTGCATATGTGAGAAAAAAAACCAAACAAAACAACATACTGGGAGTAGATCATAAAGAATGACCTGCAAAATTATATTTGGTGTTATCAATTATTAGTTAAAGTGGAATTTCCTGGGATGATCAGTACTGAGGTATTGCATGACAATCCAATGACATATTTGAATTTATGCTGTCTTCCATATAGGTTGTCACACTATAATTCAAAAGTACTAAATATTTATATAAACTAGTTTGAAATAAATTAAATCCTGGAGACTAGGAAAACAAAGACAGATTTTGTCTCTGTTAGGAAATTCAGTGACAGAAGTTGCAACTCAAAGAAAAATAGTAATCTTGTTCAAGCATTCCTGTAATACGAAAAAGCACTTGAGCAATCAGAAATTATAGATATTAAACCTAAAATATTGCTTAGGTTGTCATTCAGCTCATTTTTATGAAAAAGCAATTACTTATGGCAGATTAATGCAAAGAGTGGCCATAATCTCAGTAGGTTAGGTTAAGAGTTTATTAGAAAAATACAAGCCACTTAAATTAACACAAATGACCAGCATGTCAGTTCAAAAGAAACATGTGCTTTAATTTGTTAAACTATAACCTTTGCTATATTAGAAAAATACTTTGACACAAAAACTTTACAAATGTCAGCAGAAAATCCATACTCCATTTCTTCACATTGGTTTTGTGACACAGTGTTTGCTGATATTCGTCAAGGGATAAGTTACGATTGATTTCCTTCTGCCCTTACTCTTTTCTCTTGTATTACAGGGAATTAAAGGGCAAAAATGACCTGGTTTTTATCCCAGACCATTCATATGGATATGTTACAGTGGGTAAACTTAACTGCTGCCTGGAACTTAAAGGTCAACAGAATCTCTCACAAAAGCTTTGAATGGTAAGAGAGAAGGCCAAAGCATCCTAAGCTTGAGGAGCAAAAGTAATGCAGAAAGCGGAAAAGCTGCTGTGGAAGGCATTTGCTTCTGAGTCTTCTCTCTAGATAATGCTTCTTCATATTTACATACCAAAATGGGATTGCTGAAAACAGCTTCATTTTAAGAATCAGTAATATTTCTTTCTCTAGGAAAAAATCTCTTTAGTTTCCTAACTGTTTTTCTGTCTGTCCTTTTCAAACACTTGTCAATGTAAAATGAGAGGTTTGCTCCTCTCTTGAAATAACATTGCCCTTTTGCTAATGCATTTTGAATTGGATAGGAAAGTGTGATATAAGTTGTGAAAGTAACGTTAAAGCCTGGCATATAAGTTGCTTCATTTTCAAGCCTACAGAAGATATTTCAACCCAGACCCTCACAGACTTAAAATTTCAGTGATAACATAAACCAAAGGTTTTCCCACTCCTTGCACGGAATGCTTTTGCTAAGCAGAAATAACAGAAGGAAATACAACAAGGGTAATACAGTTTGCAAGGAGTTTAGAGATCATCACACACAGTATACTGGTTCTGGGGACTAACATATTCAATTCACCTGGTTTCAGTTCAAAGAAATGTGATCCATTAACTTTCAATAACCATAGAGATAATAATAAAACATTTTAATAAGAGTCAGCATTCTGCACTTTAGCTTTTTGAATGCATTATTCGTTATTGAATTTTGAATGCATTATTGAATTATTCTCAATGCAAAATGACAAAGGCCTTAAAAAAATGAGAAATCCTCACTGAAAGGAAAGAAAAATTTTCTTTGTTCTTTGCAGCAGAAAGTGACATAATAAGTTCCAGTGCTCTTTTCAAGAAGGTCATGGGCCTTTGTAAAAAGTTTACTTTGGCTGAAAGACCAAGTAGCTTAAGTATTTATTTCCCAAGATATATATTACCATATTGCTTAATAGATGTCACTGATGTGATACTTGAACCTTTTTGATTAAGCTCCTGTTGAACTTTAGATTGCAATAATCAACAGTCTGTACAATTAAAATTTTAGATTATTTAAGAAGTCTTCAGAAGCACAGACATTATAATATGAGATGATTATTGTCGTTGGTATGAAAGAGGCTGCTAAATCCAGTGGGAATGTTCATCAGCATACCATAATCAGCAGCTATGGAGAATACTTAATTACAGTTATTTAGGTGACATGTTGATGTAGTAGTAGTAGTGCTGAAAGCAGAAATGTTGCTTGAATTAGCACTTGTAGCCATGTGAGAGGATATTAAAAGGCATCAGTATCAATGCAGAATGCCTGATTATGTGGCTGTTTATACTAATTTGTCTTACTATTAAACTACAGTGCTCAGCATAAAAGACCATTGGCTTTACATTCTCTCTCATCTTTGTTACTTATTTAAAAGGGAAATGATTACATCGTAAGTGATTGTTCAGAATAAAACGTTCATGGTAGATTTAAATAGGTTTACTGAATAAACTATATAAAAGAAAATGAAATATATGTGTGGTGAATTCCTGTAACTCTCAGATTAATTTTTAAGGTAATTTTCCTGATTAGATAAGGTGTCAAAATTAGTCCGTAAGATATTCCGAATGCACATTTTTGTGCATTCACGAATTTTAGTAAAAATCTTTGTTTTGGGTTGCTTCTTAATAGCTTCTGGAGCTGTGAACTCCAGAATTAGAAATTAGGCTCATTAGCCAGTAGTAAATTTTGCTTCGATTTAGGAAATTCTCATGACTTATTACATCCATAAATGAACAAACGTCTTCATTTTTCATGTAACGAAAATACATTTTTAGTCTGATTATACTAATCTCTTATTGTCAAATTTGGGCTCCATAAGAAACCAGTCTACATACTACAGTCTAAGAATTTTTGATTGGTACTTTCCACTATTCAATTTCACTATTTAAATCTTTGTATCTTTATAAATTATGTCCTCAGTTTTAGAATAAGCTGTGAATATAGTTCAAAAGCAACTGGCAACTAAATCTCAAATTTCCTGAGAGCTATAAATCTTACAGCTATTGATTCATCAGTGTGATTTTATATGTGCAATATGTAGCATTTTGCAAGAATCCAAAGAATTTACTCTAGGCTAAAGAAACTTGAAACATGGAGAATGACACAACTCTCTCACGCTTTCCTTTACATTAAGCAATGTAAATGAAAGCACAAGATATCTTACAACGTAACTTAAAAGGTATTTCCTGAAACCCTAATATTTTTCTGGGAGTTTTTTTAAAGCAAATTTTTCAATTTCATGCAAAGTAAGTTCTGCATTTCTGTATTTACTTATTCAACTCATTCTCTAGGAAGAATTTTTTTCTCCCCCATCGTATGATTAGCTATACAAAAGTCTTAATCTGTCATCTGCAAGCAAACTGCCTGAGCATCTGTAATGAAGAATGCAAAGTAAGTAGTATTTTGTTAAAGGTACCAAGTATATGCAACATATTGTAGGAGAAAAAGAAAAAGCTGAAACTCCTCTCTGCCATTTTGAGTATCTGCCTACTCATGGATTATAGTTAGAAAAAGTACCTAAGTAGATTAAGAAGTTTGACAGTTCAGAATCTTTAGCCCTGGACCTTAAGTAGGCTTTTTCTTCTTCTTCTTTTTTTTTTAATATAAATACATCGTAGTCTATTGATATTATATTTCAGTGCAAGTTCATAGATGGCTTGTCTAAAATGAAAATAAAAATGTTTCTTTATGTAGCGTTTATACTACATAAATGAAAGGGTTGATAAAGAGGTAGAGGGCAAGGTTTTTCTTTCTTTGCTTTATGTGTTCATTCCTTATATGATCTCTGTTAAAGAAATAACTAGTAAATAAAATTTCAGGACAAGGATGGAACAATGACGGAAGGGTTCATGCATGTAGCAATAAATGTGATTTCTCTGCTTGTTAAAATTAAAAGAGAAAGCTGTTCCATAAGTTACAGATTGACAGAATGGTAGAGATTTAAAAATACCTCTGAGGGTCATCTGTTCCAACCTCTTTCAGAAGCAGGGCCACCTAAAGCCTGTTTCCTGTAACCTTGTCCAGATGGCTTTTGAATAACTACAAGGATGGGATTCCACAACTTCTCTGTGCAACCTGTGCTAAGCCCACAGCCACCTTCACAGGTGTTTCCTGATGTTCAAACGGACCTTCCTGTGTTTCAGTTTGTACCCTTTGCCTCTTGTCTTCTCAGTGGGCACCACTGAAAATAGTTTGATTCTGTCCTCTTTGCACCTTCCCTTCAGGGATTTGTATACACTGAGGAGATCACCCCTGAGCCTCCTTTCCCCCAAGTGGAATAGTCCCAGCTCTCTCTGATTCACTGAATTCTCTCCAGCATGTCTGTGTCTCTCTTGTACTGGGTAGCTCAGAACTGAGATGCTCAGAACTTGGATACTCCAAGGTGTGGCCTCAGCAGTGTGAGTAGAGGGGAAGGATCACTTTGCTTGACCTAAACCCTTCTCCTGTTGCAGTTCAGGGTACCATTAGCCTTCTTTGCTGCAACAACATATTTCTGGCTCAAGTCTAGTTTTGTGTCTACTAGGACCCCCAGCTCCTTTTTTGCCAAGCTGCTTTCCAGCTGGGTGGTCCCCAACATGCATTGGTGCATGGGGGTTTTCCTCCCACATACAGAACTTTGTACTTGCAGTTGTGAATTTCACTAGGCTCCTTCCTGTCTGCCAATTCCTACAGCCTTCTGAGATCTCTCTGAATGGCTACACCCTCTGGCATATCAACCACTCCTTCCATGTTTGTGTCTTTAATAAATTTGCCTATCATCGCAATCATTAATGAAGATATTAAACAGGACTGAACGCTCTATCGACCCCTGGGATATACCACTTGTTACTGCCCTCCAACTGGACTTTGTGCCACTGGTCACCGCCCATTTTGTTATTTTGTAATCCCTTTTTGTCACATCACCACATCTTAGCTCAAGGAGCATATCTGTTGCTCCCTCACAAAGCTGCTGGTTACTCTCTCTGTCCTCCATCATTCTTAGTTTAAAACCCTTCTGATGATGTCACATCCTGTTGGTGAGAAAAATCCTCTTTGTGAAGAAGATCCCATTCCATTGCCTGGGTTTTCATGCCCTTGTCTACCAGTCCCAGAGCTCTCTACTTTTGATACTGTCCAAGTAATATATAGCAGTATCATTTGTGTCCACATGGAATACGAGCATAGGCTAATAGTCAAAGGCTTCAGCAGTCCCTCTACAACATCCCAGATCCTGGCCCCAGTCAGGCAAGAAACTCTCTAGGTGTTTGGCTGTGATTCTTTCCTGAACACGTCTGACTCCTCTTCAACTTTGAGAGCAGTGAATCTTTTTGATGAACCTTAAATAGATAGATCAAGTATAGTTCAGAATTTTGTGCATAAATAAGTAAACTGAAAGTAAATAACAGTGGATACAAATATTCCTACGGAGTCTTGAAAATTGCCTTTGTGCCTTGTTATTCTGCTTTCTCCATGAATCATGAGTTTTTAGTGAGCTGCAGTGATACAGGGAACATAATAAGCTTTTAAGATCAAACATCCTAATCATTGAGCTCCCTTTATGGAATTTCTGACTGCGAGATCGCTGCTACTTAAGGGTCAGACAAGAAAAGCAGTGTGCTGCTGACGCTTTGCCTAAATCTATGTAAATATGTATATAAAAGGACCAGGAAAGTGTTGGAAATTTCTCTTTGTGTAGCACTTTGTTTTTAAGATAGTCAGTGAATTTATGCCCCCAAATAGGCTAAGAATTGATCTTACTGTCAAGAAAGGTGAATATTTTTCCATTTTTGCACTTGGGATACAGGCTTCAAATCAACCCTCATTTCTACCACCTGGTTATGGAATATCCTCCTGGGAGAAGGTATCAATAGAAAGGGAGCCTGACAAAGTGATCAGGGGAAGAAAAATCTGTGTTCCAGGTCTTGATTCACTTTTTTCTTTTTTCATTTTTTTTTTTTTTCAATTTTGCATCCGGTGACTATTTCAGCTCACAGGTACTGCAAGGAAGGTGAAACAGAGCCTTCCAGTACCGCAATGGATATGAGGGAAGGAAAGTTCAGTTCACGAATTTTAGAAGATGTGCATTATATAGGTGGAGACATACGGCGGAAAAGTGCACAATTTTTGGTGGAGTTTTAGAACTGGTAGAGGAGCCTGCCTTTCTAGACCACTCTGCATAAAAAAGATTTCCAGTTGGACTGAGAAAAACCTGGTAAGTTACACTGAAGTTAAACAACACTATAGACCTTTCAGATGTCATTCTCAGACAGAAGTACCTAAATCTCAGTGTTGGGTTTGATTAGATTTTCAAAGCCTTATGCTGTTAAAGCACAAAGTAGATCACAGGGGTACAGAAAACCCAGCTATGCTATGGTTAAGGGTTAAATTCAAGAAGTTGTGTCATTCCTCTAGGTTTTAGTTGACTTACAGCTGTTCCTTTTACTGTAGCTGGTGGTGATACTCAGCCTACATTGGTAAATGTAAGTGCTTTCAGGAGTAATTGATTTCATAATAATATTCTAACTTCTTTATTTTTATCCCTATCCTTATGCTTTTATTCCATAGTAGGGATAAAATAGGTTGCTTATGTTTATTCTGAATTATCAAAAAAATCATAATTTCATAGATATAGAGCCAATGGAAACTGTTGGAGCACTTGGCTGAATGACATTCTTATTCCTAGACTTCCAGAAAAAAATATGATAACTTTGAATAATAGTGGCCCATCATTTCACTTAGCAGACTTTTGCAATGGTTAACTGGAAATTCTACATTGTACTTTCTGTCTCCACAATGGCTGAATATTTATTTTTCTAGAGTCTTCTGAGCCTTCTTTCTGGAAGTTTCCAAATGACTTTGCTGTATAAAACATTTCACACTGATTTTCTTTCAGTAAATAATAGATAATTTAATTATAATATTAAATTGAGTCTCTGAGACTTTTCATCACCAATTTTATCCTCTTTCTCTACTGGTATTATTTGGGTCTGAACATGTAAAAAAACCTGAAATTAACACCGCAGACTAAATAAGAGACAGTGATCTCTCAGACATATTTGTTAGTCGTCAGTTGTATGAAACATAATTAAAATATAATGGACTCCATATGCTACACAATCATAATGTGTCTAATTTCAAAGCAGAAAACAATCACATGAAGGAAGAGTTCTATTTAAATGTCTTCATTTTCTTTGTAGAATGACTTCGGTATGTATAATCATCTTTTTGAAGGATGTTAGTCATGGTTCTTGTTCTACCATTATTGACTCAATGTGTTCAGAGTGGTTTGTATATCAAATGCATTTTATATCTGTGCTGATCAAATATCTGATCATAACTGCAAGTTGATATTTGATTGTCATTTCCGATAAGCCAAAGTCCATAATGCTCTAGATTCACATTTTTCAGTACTGAGGCTGGATATTTAAACACTGTATTAAGGCAGAAATATTCCTCTGAATTCTTCAAAATTAGGTCATCTTTTTAGATTTTTATTTGTGGTTAAGGACCAGATATATTACTTCTTCTCCAAAGCCATAAACAATGGCTGTTGCCAAACCATATAAATTGTTGCCACAAATCCCATTAGGTATTGTATAGGGTGATCAAATGTTCTGAGACTTCATGACGTTCATAATTTCCTAGAGCCTAGAGGTTCCTTTGTATATGCACACTCTTCAGACATACATAAGTTTATTCTATTTTCATTCTGCTTTACAGATATGGTCAGGATGATTCAATGATTGCAATGATGATTGTTGCATTATCATTTCTCTAGGTCCTTTTCATTATATTTTCCAGCCCAAGGGAGATTTTTTTACATGCCTGTCAAACATGAGGCAGAATCTGATGCTCATCTTATTACTCTGAAGGGAGAGTTTTTAAGAGAGAACTAACAAACAAAATGCCACAAATCTTGAGCTCCTTCGGAGCTTCTGCTGAACCTACAGTCACTAGCACATTTCCACCCCCAAGCTCTCTGGCTAGCTCTCTAAGGATATCATTAAAAGCACTGTATACTGTGTATAGAAAAGTGAAGAAGTATAAGATATAGTCTGCCATAGTCTGTATGTCTTATTTATATAAGAAACCAAGTCCAATTACATGTGATGTGACGTGCTTGGGAGAAAGCATCTGAAGTTACACAAAGAATAAAACTAATTTAGAAAGCCAGTGTATTAAGAGTAGATGGAAAATAGGTGCCAACATTTTCTGACACTTTTCTGTACAGTGAAGGCTATTATAAGTTTTCAGAAAACTCTGTATGTTATCATTAAGATATATTCTGTAGTAAGTAATGACTAAGTCATGGCACTGGTTAATGGAACAGACTGCTGATGGCAAGGCAACAAGTGTTGATGCCACAGAGGAACTGGCCCTCTGATGCAAATATCAAAAGCATTGATGTTAGAGAGTGGTAGCTTTAGTCCTTTCAGAAAAAGTAAAGCTTTATATCCAAACTAAAACAATCCAAAGTTACAGAAAGACATTCTGTTACCATAGATTAGCTCTAGTTGTAGGCATTTTGGGGAAATATGCTGGCCCTGTTGAAATCAATGGTTCAGCTCCTCCTTTAAATTACCAGTTCACCAGGCAATGTTTTTGAAATGAAGAAAAAACACTTCTGTTTGAATTAGAGGCTTGAAAAATTTGTTTGTGCTTACCTTTGTATAGCCATATGGTAGTTAAATGTGGAATAATACAGATTACACATTTTGGGAAAAAAAAAAAAATCGGGTCAGTCGTTCATAAATGCATATTAACTTTACTTGGAACGGGGAGTTAAGTAGTGGCCTAAATATTGGTATCATTTTCTAAAACTTGTGAATGGTATTTTCTTCAGAACAGTGTTAAGATCAACAATCTTTTAGATGAAAATTTAATTTGCAAATAGCACTTGATGAACATGTTGATTTGCACGCCAAACTTGTCAAATAGTGTGATATTAATGCAGTACTGCTTTAGGCTCCTAGAATGTAAATATCTTAATGTAAATTAGTTGCTTAGGCTGTCTCTGAAATCAGCACAGAAAGACTGAACTCATTCTATGACAAGTGTCTAAAAGAAAGATAAGTGGTATTCTCTGGAGTAGCCTATCTGCCTAAGTTAGACCAAACACATAATGACAAACTGACTAGAGTTAGTGCAGTATCATTGAAGTCACCTAATAAACCCTGTCTCTGGCATGTAACTGTATAGGGCTTGAGCAGCAGTGTACTGGTAGCAATTGGAGAAAGAAGTGAGAATATATGAAAGAGCTCTGCAAACATTAAGGTCACTGCAGAAGGAGAAAGGAGGCAGCCCAGGTGCTGGAGCACAGATTCCTGGGCAGCCTGTGGTACAGACCATGGTGAGGCAGGCTGTCCCCCTGCAGCCCCTTGGAGGTCCACGGTGGAGCAGATCTCCACCTGAAGACCATGGAGGACCCCCTGACAGAGCAGGGGGATGCCTGGAGGAGACTGTGACCTCATTGGGAACACACACTGGGGCAGGCTCCTGGCAGGGCTTGTGGCCTCATGGAGAGAGGAGTCCACCCTGGAGCAGGTTTGCTGCAGGACTTGTGACCGTGTGCAGGGCCCGCAGTGGAGCAGTCTGTTCCTGAAGAACTGCACCCTGTTGAGGGGACCCATGCAGTTCATGAAGAACAGCAGCCTGAAGGAAGGACTCGTGTTGCAGAAGCTTCTGGAGGACTGTCTCCTGGGGGAGGGACCCCATGCTGGAGCAGTAGTAGAGTGTGAGGAGTCCTCCCCTGAGGAGGAAGGAGGGCAGAGATAATGTGTGATAAATTGACAGCGACCCTCAGTCCCCCTACATCACAGGAGGGGGAGGAATCAGAGAACTCAGGAGTTAAATTGAGCTCTGAAAGAAGTGAAAGATGGGGAAACTGTTTTTAAGATTTGGGTTTATTTCTCATTATCCTACTCTGATTTGACAGGTAACAAAATAAATTATTTTTCCACAAGTTGAGTCTGTTTTGCATGTGGCAGTAATTGGTGAATGATCTCTCTCTGTCCTTACTTTGACCCACAAACCTGTTATATTTTCTCTCCTTTATCCTTCTAAGAAGTAGAGTGATAGATCAGGTTTAGTGGGCACCTGGCAGCTAGCCAAGGCAAGCCCACATTTTCATTCCATTAAAAATAGAGAATTTTTCCATGCTGTCGCATGGAACTCTCAAGTGTGCATCTTTATTTTAATTCTGAGCAAGAAATCTGCTCATATGCTGTAACATATGATTTTAGAAATCAGTGTTACCAGAGTGGTCTTTTTGTGACAAGCTAGTAATCTCTGGAAGACTTTCTCAAAATGCAGATACATACTTTCAGCAAACAATTGTTGCTCTTGGCTCAAAATCTAACTCAGACAGAAAATAGGACATTGACAGTAATTTAACAGATTTTGCTTGTTTCCATAAGCAAAGTTACAGTGCATGCCTTGTATCTAGGCATAAGGTTGGACTACCGAATTTGAAATAATTTATACAGCATTTTAAAGAATCAAAATAGCTTGAGAATTATTCATTCAAATACTTTGATATTTATTTCTCTCACGATCAATAGGACCCTGGAGAAACAAATGCTCCAGGGGGAACTTATAACAGCCTTTTAATCATAGAATCATAGAATCACAGAATCATAGAATAGTTAGGGTTGGAAAAGAACGTAAGATCATATAGTTCCAACCCCCCTGTCATGGGCAGGGACACCTCCCACTAAAACATGACACCCAAGGCTCTGTCCAATCCAGCCTTGAATACTGCCAGTGAGGGAACATTCACAACTTCCCTGGGCAACCCATTCCAGTGCCTCACCAACCTCACAGTAAAGAACTTCTTCCTTACGTCCAATCTAATCTTCCCCTGTTTAAGTTTGAACCCATTACCCCCTCTCCTGTATAGCCTCTAAAGAATAGGCCCTCCCCAGCATCCCTATAAGCCCCCTTCAGATATGGGAAGGCTGTTATAAGGTCTCCACACAGCCTTCTGTTCTCCAGGCTCAACAGACACAATCTTCTCAGCCTATCTTCATGTGGAAGGTGCTCCAGTCCCCTGATCATCCTCGTGGCCCTCCTCTGGACTTGTTCCAACAGTTCCATGTTCTTTTTATATTGAGGACACCAGAACTGCACACAATACTCCAAGTGAGGTCTCACGAGAGCACAGCAGAGGGGCAGGATCACTTCCCTCGGCCTGCTGGTGACCATCCTTTTGATGCAGCCCAGGATACAGTTGGCTTTCTAAGCTGCGAGCACACACTGTCAGCTCAGGATCGCTTTCTCATCAACCAACACTCCCAAGTCCTTCTCCTCAGGGCTGCTCTGAATCACAGCCTGTAGCTGTGCCTGGGATTGCTCCAACCCAGATGTAGGACCTTGCACTTGGCATGTTTAAACTTCATCAGGTTGGCATCAGCCCACCTTACAAGCTTGTCAAAGTACCCCCTGATGGCATCCCTTCCCTCCAGCATATCAACCGAACCACCCAGCTTGGTGTCACTGGCAAACTTGCTGAGGGTGCAATCAATCCCACTGTCCATGTCACTGACAGAGATTTTGAACAAAACTGGTCCCAACACCAATCCCTGAGGGACACCACTCGTTACTGGTCTCCAGCTGGACATTGAGCCATTGACCACAACCCTTTGCATGAGGCCATCCAGCCAGTTCTGTATCCACTGAGTGATCTACCTGTCAAATTGATGTCTCCAATTTAGAGACAAGGATGTCATGGGAGACAGTGTCGAGTGCTTTGCACAAGTCCAGGTAGATGACATCAACTGCTCCGCCCCTGCCATCAGTTCTAGCCCAGTCTCTTTCTTGCTGTCTGTGACTAGCCAAAGGGCTCAAGCGACCATGATGGAGGTGATACCAGTGTGCAGATCTTCAGTGCCATTTGCAATGACACATGGTTTCCTTTTAGATCACTTTTCTAATTTTGCCTTTTAACTTCTATTTCTTATCCCCAATTTTAAGCAAAGTATGACACTTTATAGTGAACAGTTTTGAACTTTATTTTAATGTTTCTGCATATATTAGAAGCACAAGAGGAAAGAAATGCTCTCAATTCACCATTACTTTGCGTTACTGTATTTGACACAGGAGCGGATTTGTGTGGTTTCAGTATAAAAACTATACAAACATGAAAAATACTACTGAAAATAGGAACTGAGGTATTCAGGATCTCAGAGTCATATTTTAGACAGCAAAAAGCACCTGTTGTTTGAAAAAAATTTGAAATAAATTCAGAAATTATGGAATAACTGATTTTCATTTTAACTCTCTTAATTTCTTAGTGGCTTAAATCTGAAACAGGAGGCTTATGCTTCTATGTTTATTACTTACTGACCTTAGAGAAAGTGAGTCTTCTTGAGAAATTTTAAGTCTGAATTTTTGTTGGCTCTTTGTTATGACAGTAGAAATTCCCTGGGGACATCCCATTTTCATTTATTACTAAATGAATGGCACAATATTAAGCTTCACTTCCTGATGAGAGATGCTAACATTAATGTGACTTTTCTCTGTGTAGACAAATTTTTGCATTATGACTCATTTGCAGTGAACCAAATAGTATTTTTAGAAAACACCAAATGAGAGCTGGCTCTTAAGGGTTCCACCCCACACCTGGCAATAATTATTTTCAGTGGGGCAGAGAAAATGCTGCTTAACACTGAACTGACATAAAAGGAGATTTCTGGATCTGTTACATTGCCTTTATAGAATTTAGCAAATCAGAAGTAAAAGCTTAAGGTTCATGGTGGTTTAGTTTTAGTCCTTCAGAAAAGGAATGCAGAAATATTTATTACCAAAACAAAAGTTCTTGCAAGAACTAACTGTCCTTACAAAAAACACTTGGACCATAAAATCTGTACTCTGACACAGATTCAGGATTTTAATGCCACCTCAACAGGCTTCTGAAGCAGCAATTTGCCTATTTTCTGTCTATTACTTGGGTACTTGGAAGGAATTGTGCCCATTGACTTTAATATGACTTCTCTCATTTTATTGTCCAGTCAAACTCGTAGCCCAGGAATATTCTCCAGCTGCTCTGTTTTGCCTTTAAGATAGCCAGCGGTTAATATAGTTTCTTCCTACACCTGTTTGCTTTTTTTTTTCTTTTTAAATATCAGAGGTACTTTGAAGGAAATTACAAAGATATATCAGTGGAAATGATGTAGCATAATATTACCAACTTAATGTGGAGGTTTATATAGCATTTGACAGGATTTATTGCTTATAAAATTTTGCATCTGAGCAGATATGCATCTCCTCCACTGAGCTGAGATTCTGCTGTCAGCCTCTGTGAATTTGTACCAAGAGTGCAATAAAAGTAATGCAAACTTCTGTTTACTTTGGTTGCTATATGATCTTTAAAGTGTAAAGAATTTGAAAGGGTGTTAATGGATGGAAGTGTTTATGCTAGAGGAGATGGCAGAAAGGAGTAAGTAGGAGGAGGCATATGGTAACTCAGATGAAAACATTTCATGCTAGTAGATACTCCTCTTCTATGGTGTGTTTAATAATTTGGTGTGGGTGTTTTCCTGTGTTTATATGGTATCCTAAGAGTGACACAGTTCCTGTGAGGAAATGACCATTTTAAAGAATTTTACAATCTTGCCTGAAACACGTATCTAGCTAAAAAATAGGCAAAGATAGCCCCAAATGGTGATAGCTTCATTTTTAATGTAGTGTTTATTGCATTAATATTTTAGATAACTCAGACAAGATGAGGAGCTTCCACTTGCATGTGTATAGCTATATCCTTTTAACTAGCTCATAGTTTCTGTAGGACTGGACTTCAGCTGATGAAAAAACCTTTAAAACCAGACTGCAATAATTTCCTACGTATCTCAAAATTGTGTATGTGGGTTTGGGAAAAATGGTGAACTAACAAGATTACATCTTGTCAAAAGTTGAAAGTGTAATGACATGTGGCACACAGCAGCCCCAGCCTCAGAGCCTGTCTCTTAAGAGCAGAATTTGTAAAACTAATTTCAGTTTACAGGAAAGTGTGATTGACAGCTGACAGTACAGTTACATGCCCGGATACCTGGACCAATCAGTAGCATATGTGGAAGAGCAGAGCATTTCTGAAATGCTGTCTGCTTCAGGGACTGCACTCCCCAGAGCTGGATGGCAGAGTTCTGGAGTTTTGCACATTCATCTGATAATAGCACTCTTGACAAGTGGTGCTCTTGCTCCCTGGGATGTTGATGAAGTTTGTATTTGCTACTTGCTAGATGAAGGAACAAAATCAAACTAAGAACAATTCTGAGGGCAGCCACTCAAGACTGCATCTTTCCCATTGGACAAGCTGAACTGCAAACATCTGTTATCTTTTGGCCTGTATGGCTTTTGCACTTCTTGCCACAGTAGCACAGCTAGCTACAAAAAGGCAGTTGTTTCCCATAGCTGTGATTAGCACAATCTGTTGTGATGCACCATCTTCAATCCTAACCTTCTGTCCTTTGTGCAGGGAGTCCCAAAATGGGTCTCCTGGAGCATATTTCTAAAACCTAAGCCATCAGAAGTAACAGTTTAAATAAGCTTTGAGTTCTGCAAACCCTGAACAGAGAGGCTCATTTCAGTAGAGGTTGGTTGAGGAATGTCTGTTTTAAGGGTGCTGGAAGAGGGCAGATTTTGAGGAGACAGATATACAGTAATTGGCTTAGCAAAGGCCATGCACAATATAGTCCTTGTTCAGATGTTTTGAAAGTTTCTGTTCAAAACACTATTGTCTCAGACATATGTGAATGCCAGTTTTCTTTCCCTCCTATGTCTCTTTTTTTTTTTTGTTGGTTCTCCAAACTTCAACATCTTCTCTTGTTTGAGTGAGACTCTGAAAGCTCCTTGTTGTGGTGTTTACAGTAAATCCAGATCCTCCCGCTAACCAGAAAATTGACTTGTTATGTCATTTGCCATTGGTTAAGACATATGCATGAATTTTTCACTCTGAAAGGGTTGCAAAGATTTATTTCAGGTAAATTCAGATATACAGCATTTAAACTGGGGATCTTGAAATAAGTTTTTTTATCATTTGCCATGTTATGCCACACTCCAAAGGGTCCCCACAAAAGATGTCAACAGGTGTCTTTTACTTAGAGCATACAAGGGAGACATAAGAAGTTGCAAAATACTTCCATCTCTGTAATAATTCCTTCTCTTAAACTTAAAACAATGTTAAAATAAACCTCAGTGTGTGACAAGTCTAGTGATATCTCCCCCAGCAACAGACCAGTGACTGATTGATGTGTTATATATTAGCTAAAAATAACAGTCTTCATATTTTTCTTCCTACAGAAGAGCTGTTAATCTTAGCTGCATTCCTACCTAGGCCCCTCTCACAGAAATATTTCAGAATGATTTAAAAATTGGGAAATAATCTTCGACTCTGTTGTTAGTAGTAGCAGAATTCACCTTTTCCCAGTTAACTGCAGAAATACATATTTCTCTTATACAGACAAGTTTGATTTTCACAAGAAAAGAGGTTACATCCATAATAAGGCAGAAGCAAGGATGTGTTATATTTAGTTGGTAAGAAAACCTATGTAACTTCCAACTTGCATTATGTAAGCACCAAAGTGCTAAAGATACAATCATAACAAATATTCTGTTTGTTCTTTGCCTTCCTGTGTCAGAATGAAAACTTCAGTTTCAAATTTTATTTAAAACTACAGTGTCCAGGGAGGTAGCTTTGTTTATCTGAAACCATACAGTTTCATACAGTGTCCAGGGAGGTAGCTTTGTTTATCTGAAACCATACAGTATCATATTCCTTTTCTGTCTCTTAAAGTTTGAATCCCTAGTGAGTAGCTTTCTGGTTCAATAGTGAATATACTGTGACTGTACGGAATAACACCAGGACACCACTGATATTTTGTTGATAGGATTTGCATTAAAATATATTTACAGTCAGCCTGTCTTGCAAATACATATTACTGTAGAACATTTATCAATTTCAGACACACTCTTACTTTATCATACATAAAATTTAGAAACATTTGCAAAGAAGAGTTATCCAAAAAGATGGAGAGAAAGAAGGTAAAACAAAATTTTACTTCTCTGTTGTGTCAGGATAGAGAAAAGAATTAGAAACACAGTAATAAATCTTTGTTTTATTCAGCCACATTGATTTCTTTGCAAGTGTAGACCATTAACATGCTCTTTCTAGATTGTCCTCGTCATATATCTAGGTGTTTTCTCCCCATGTTTCTAGTCCACTCTGTGCTGAGAAACTAGCTGCAAAACACCCCTTTGGGTTTTTTGTTGTTTCTATTCCCTTCAGAGCCAATTGTCTTTTTTTCCAGGTTATGCAAAACACACCAAAAGCTATGGTTTACTATTTTTATTTATAAATTCTGGGATGTCACTTAGTTTTAAAGAGGGCATACATAATCATGGACAAACTAACTTGCACAAAGGCAATCATATGGTAGATTGATCTTGGATCAAGTGCTGAAGTGATATGGTTGTGTTGATATGTTTCTGAGCTGAGGTGAAGGTCCTAGAGAAAAGACTAACTAGCTCAGATGAAGAGCCAAACAAAGGAACTCCATATTTTTGCCTTTCATCTGCATGTTACATTGACTTTTGGGATCAGGTCAGCATTCATTTGGAAATCTCTTCACAGTGTGCTGAGATACAGTGTAGATGTTGCAGGGCGTTACTCCTGCGCAGCAGCTTTCCTCAGCACTAGCACTGTCTCTATCCTAGTAAATGGAGTATTCCTGGGACCACTGGCTGGTGCTGAGGACAGCTACAGCAGAACTGTTTGAGCTGATATGAAAGAACTCTTGCCTTACAGAACAGGGCTCGTTCAGGCAAGTTTCCAATTGGGAACTGGTCCTGACCTGAGCTAGCTGCTGAACTGCACTCATGAGCTGTATTTGTCACAGCCTAAAAGCATGCTAGGGGCAACTCTAATAAGCTACTAATGTAGAAAGATGAGCTTCTCTGCCCAGAAATGTTTCCTCTCCAAACTATATTTGTACCCTTGTAGCAGACTGCACTCCAGCCTAGATTTTTACCCTCAGCCTTCTGCTGCTTTTCAGCTCCATGCTAGGGGAGAAAAGGAATTTTAATCTTTTCTTTCTCCCTTGATTTCTAGACAAGGCATCATACAAAGGTTCAACTAACCCTTTGAGTCTTTCTGCTCTGCCACCCTCTAAACCCCTTCACCAACAAGATCTTTCTTTCCTGAATATATGCATTGTAGTTTTATGCTGATAACCACAATATCATTGCCTGTTTTCAATGCAAAGAAGTTGATGGTCCTGTAGTCCTGCTTTTGTGTGTCTCAGATGTACTCCAGGGACTTTAAATTGCTAATTTGCGGGGGGGGGGGATGTTATCTATTTTATTTTAACATAAAAGTTTTATTTTGCAAAAGCTTTGCTAACCATGGAAGGGTCTAAGAAAGCTCAAAAGCAATTATATCTTGTAATTATAAGAAAAATGTTCCCAACTACTTCTTAGTGAATCACAACATTTACCAGTTTGGGGCCTGCAGCTATATGGATGAGATTAGTTGCTAATTGGAGGGAGGAAAAAAGAATGAATACAAAATGAATGTTATGATTTAAAGTTGTGTGGGCTTGTATCTCATTTACAATACAAAAGTCTCTTTTATCTGGTTTGCTGTCTTTTTCCTTCTCTAGCAAGGAGAAAGGGAGCTGAAATGTGCTGTTACAATAAAATATTTGCAAATTTCTTGAAAAGAAGTGGGTAAGGTTGGCTAAGGCCTGGCTGCTGCTTGAAGGGAGTCTGACATAATAATTCTTCTTTATACATGCTGTGACCTTGCCACTCTTGTAAAAGCAAGGCATCATAGAGACTAGAGCATATCAGACAGAGGAGGCCTAACAAGGTTGAGTGGGTCTTCAATCTTTCACCAGTACAAAGCCCCCTGAAGTTCTTTCCTCAGCTATAAGAACTGCCCTCAGACTCCTCCAAAAGTCACATTTGTGAGACAGATTGACATTTATTTTCAGGGGTGGGAGTATATCCCTTAGCTCTTATGCAGTTCCAGATCTTGATCCCAACCAAAATTCTCTTTTATACAATGTCAATACAGAAAGCCCATGTAGCTTGTACAGGTTGCAGCTGGTATATTCAGAGTTGTGCGGTAACCAGAAAACTCAGTTCAAATGCAGAAGGTGATTGAGGCAGGATAGCACCTGCCAGTCCAATGTAAAATGGTGCTCTTCTGCCTTCAATGCAGAGCCATGCTGCTGATAGCTTCCATTCTGGTACCAGTGAAATCTTTACTGAATCAAGGGTGCTGGGGCAGGAAGTGGGTGTTTCTGTACTGATTTTTTTTTTATCTGTATAAGTGCACTTAAAAGTGTAATTGAACTGCTATGCTGTCTGGCATATGAAAAAATTGTGCAATGCAGATTTAAAGGTTTCTTAGAAGGATCTGTCTCTTGCTGCTAATTTGTTTCTTTGTACCATTTTGCAGCATAAAATTATTTAACAGACTGCATGTTTAGATGTTGATAGCTTGAGGTTTGATTTATCAGCCCTTCTTCCTTGCAGCAAAAGTAATGCCTAATTAACATTCAGCTGCCATTCTATGAAGTTGATTGAGATGGTGGATGATATTTTAGCTGATTGTCATGCAGTGGAAATGACAGAAACAGCAACTATCTGGGCTTAACTGGAATTTGAAAGTGGGGTTTCTTCCAAGTCTGGCAAATCTTACCTATAACATATCTAAAGAGAAGTGTGGTAGCATATTCACAGAAGGTAAGATTATGCTCCAGGAGAGGAGTTAAAAGCAGGTGGTCTTGGCAATTGCTGGATTTTGAATTTAAGCCTATGTGGATCTCAGACTGAACAATTTATTTGCAAAAAGAAATAATTCTTAAATGAATTTATGGAATTGCAGGTGGAGATGTCCCTGTCCATGGTAGGGGAGTTGGAACTAGATGATCTTAAGGTCTTTTCCAATCCTATCCATTCTATGATCCCTTATGTGAGAGCAGCAGTCACTCACATATTTAGCAACATTCATGTTAATGTTATCAAAGCAGTAATGATCTAAAAAGTATTTTGTTATTCACAAGGTAAGAATAAGCAAGTTGTACACAAAGGCTTCTGGCTATCAGGACCCCCATACTATGTGCTTCTGGAGAAAACTCTAGCTAGTACTGCTCAGTGGTGTGCCAGGAAAATGCCAGCGATGATTATACAGAATAATAGGACAGCATCAATTCAAAGCATAGCCTTGGTTTGTATATTTGAAAAGCAATATGTCCATCTAGCTTAAAACTTGAAACTTGGCAAATGCTCCGAATTAGTGTAGATGGCCTTTTATCCGGAGGAAATCTCAAATGCCATAGTGTTTCAAGCGCAGAATCACAAAAAATCTCCATACGCTATATAATACATCTATATTATATTAGATTTATATCTTATATTACATGCTATTATGAGAAATGGGCAATCATCAGCAGTTTAAGTGACTGGAGAAATGCAATGTTTAAAGCTACATCTTCTCCCCCATCAGCCAACAAGAAAGTTGTGAATGCTCCATCCTTGGCGGTGTTCAAGGGCAGGTTGGACAGAGCCTAGGATGACATGGTTTAGTATGAGGTGTCCCTGCCCATGGCAGGGGGGTGGAACTGAATGATCTTAGGGTCGTTTCCAACCCTAACTATTCTATAATTCTATGAACACTGTCTCTTCTAAATGTATGTAGTATCGTAAACAGTTCAAACATGAAGAAAACTTGTTCAGAGTAGGCATTTCAGTTGCCCACTTATTTGGTGATATGTCTAGTTGTGTTATTTTCAGATACCATGTGTCTTTGTATACTAGAATGTTGATAGTAAGTATGTTGGAAATAGTCTACTTTAAAAAGCACCAGAAATACAGCTGAACTTATTTGGCTTCTTTGTCACATAGAAGGAGTCTTCCAAGTGTCTGAAGGACAATTATTTTTCTGCTGCAATAAGTTCCGGGATATCTAAGTATGTTAAAAGTTTTGTATCATTATTTACATCATCACCCTGACTACTAAATCCTGTGTGAAATCTGCCTATCCTTAGGCAAAGAAAGATCATTGGTTTCAGGAAATGACAAAGTTTTGAGAGAAGGAAGATGCAATGTAGGCATCTTATTTCAAAAGTATTCTTGGAATAAGATTTGTTGCTGCTTTCTTCAGTGTTGATACTAAATTACAATAAAAGAATCAAGAAAAAATGAATTATCAAAATTGGAATATTGGCATTGTAGTTTTCTAGTAAACTATAATCTATATATTGTAAAGCTTTAAAAATCAGACATGATTTTGATTAATGAAATGTTCAGCCAGATCTTGTTTTCTGGTAGATATTTGTCTCTTTTAATGTATTTTGTTTTTATTTTGTTCCTGCTTGGTAAAAAAATAGATGGTTACTTCTCAGCACACTCCATAGGCCATCAGCAGAGCAACTTTTAGAATCATTCTGTATTGTTCAGATTCTTTTGGTAAATTTCAAATTAATTGACATTGCATGGTGATCATTTTAGTGCTCCTTGTATCACTGTAGCTTAGATCCTATTGCATTGTTCTAGACATGATCTAGGAGACAGGGTCATGAAGCATCATTCTGAAGTACTGCCTATGTTAAGTTCATGTAAGTGTTCTCCTTTGTCGGATCCCGGAGATGTATGCACATGCATTTTGACAAAATGTATTTGGAAATGCCAAAAAATGTCACCAGTGTTAGCTTGTTGGGCATGGTATGTTTACTTTCTGTTCAAAATGAAAATGACAAATCAAGACTATCTCTAAATCAAGATACACCAGCTAGATTTATTTGTGTCTGTACTTTTCTCAGTCGGAATTCTGGAGGGATGGGGGTGAAATTAATGCAGGGCATGTGGTATTTAAAAGCAACATAGTTACTCTATTACCACATCAACTGACAGTTAAATCTATGAATTATTTGGAGCTTTTATGAATAGCCACTTGAAATATCTCCTGAGGTTTCTACCATAAGGCTGCCTATTACTCTTATTTAGTTCCTAGAGACATCAATTAAGCTTGATAAAGCAGAAAAAATGAATGTCACATTTGGTATACTTCTGGTTGACTGCATTGATTTTTGGCTTCTGAATAGATTCAATTACATGGTGTAATTCAAGCTTGTTAAGATTGTAATTTTGTTGGATCTCCTCCTCTAATAACTTTGCCATTTTCTAATTTCCCATGGGAGGTCAAAGGTTACTCTAAGAGCTAAATTTTAAAAATAGCTGGGCATTAGATTTGTCAAAAACACTTAGTAAAAAAAGAATTTATTAAATATTCTTGCAGTTGTCAGAAATCTGAAAGTATTTTTCAGAATATCTGAAATAGCAGGTCTCAGAGACACCTTCGGTGACAGAGGATATTTTGGCTTCAAACACCAATTCATTATTTTACAGAAATTTAGGTTTGTAATTTATTACCTTCAAGGTCTTATTAGTTTCTTAGAATCTTGATGCGCAGATCTGGCTTCATACGTATTCTGCTGACATTCAAGAGTCTTTATGACCATTTTCCACCTGTCTTTTACATTCCAAATCACTCCATATATTGTGTATGAAAGATGAAGCAAGAAATGAAGTGCAATTTATTTACCTTAAGGTACTTTCACTCAATCCACATGACTCAGGTCATGTTATCTTTGATAGGGAAATACCAACATGATTCCAAGTTCTAATGAGCAATTTCTTGAGTCCTAGAGCAGCCAATATATTTCTTATACTTTCACCAGCTTTACAGGTCAAATGTTTCAAACATCTTTTTTTCTGTGTGTTTACTAAAATAGGCAAATGCTGTTTCCTGTCAAATTAGCAACATCATAAATAAGGAGTGAGATAAGGATATATTTTCTTTAGGGAAGGAAAAAAATGTTAGAATACTCATTCTTAAACATGAAAGTTTTTCCATTTATTACTGTTGGTGTTCATGGGCCTGAGATTAAAGGTATAGTCATGGAGTGAATTATATTTTTTTTTTCCAATGACAGCAATTGACATAATAAAATTACATGCTTGACAAACAGTTCTTTATTCATAGTTTTGTCTTACTGTTAAACAGGTCTTTGGGAGGACAAAGTTCAGAGAGTCATTGCACTGAAGATTCAATATCTGCTTTTTGTTTTCTCTTTTCATCAAAAACTTTGGGCTTTAGGTTCATTGCTGTTGTTGGTTTTGATAAAAAAGTATGGTTACCCCCTTTC
>JAOEHY010043729.1:20182-33940 GCA_025447955.1 Psilopsiagon aurifrons | reverse complement strand
AAACTGCGGCAGCTCTTTTAGGAGGGGGAGGTGGGTTAACAAACTGCGTGGCTGATTTACAGCTTAAACCACGACACTGATAGATAGAGAGTTCCTTGATAGCTTAAGCTGATCTAAATCAGAGGTCCTGACCTCGTCTGCCCTGGCTGACTGTTCTTACCTTCTCTGCTTTTCCATTGCCACTGGATCTCCTGTGAGCAGCCAGGAAGAAACATCAGGGAGCTGATCTGGATGGAAATTAATGATGGATTTTCCTCTGAGTAACTGTGACCTAGAGTAGTTCAAGATATGATCAGATAAGCGGTGGTACTGGCTTAAGGGAGTGATTTGGATGCATAGCCAAATGGAGGAGCAGGGCAAGGCTGTGGCGGCCTTAAGCCACATACAGCGATTACTATGTGCTATAATGCTGTGATACCATGTTTTAGAAGTAGATAGCTGATTGAAGCAGAGGTTGACTTGCCTTTTGACTTGAAGCAATGCTCAAGTATGTTTGATCCCCTTAAGTTCAAATAGGATTATAATTTCTTTTTTAAGGTTAAAGTGTTACTGCTTGTCTTCACAAAATTAGTTCTGAAGTTTAAAACACACTTCTACAAGTTATTGACCCTAGTTTTTGTGAGTGGCCATGCACATTGGAGATGCACAGTTTTCCGTAATGGCAATTACATTGTTGTAAAGGAAAAGATTACTTTTCATTGTTCATGTTACAGACATACCCTTTGAGGTCTTGAAAGATTTTAGTAGTTTTGCTGACAAAAAGTAACAGCAGAACCCAGGCAATTTCTTTCGTGACTTCAGTCATCCCTTGGTGCTCTCTCTAGTGTTACAGACTTCTTAAATATGAGGTTTAGACAATTCCTGGGTTCAAAGAATGCTGTTAGTTCCATTTTATTTTGGCTAGCTGGAATAAGGCCCTTACTTGGCTTTCCCTCTTTCTCTTTGAAGAGATGGGCGGTGACTGCTTTGCCCGTCTCATGTGTTCATAGTGCTCAAGCTGTAATTGTTTCCTGTTCCTTAGCAAGAGATTCTCTCCTGTCCTTTTTGCAGAATCAGATGTAAAATAAGTAGCAAGTCTAACAAAGCATGAAGAATTATTGGCCTACAAATTAACAGTTAAATACTTCAGGGTTTGGTGGTTTGGGTTTTGGTTGGTTTGTTTTGTTTTGTGGGGGTTTTTTTCCTCCCAAACATCCAGAAATACATGCTTGTCTTCCTAAAAAAACTCTGCAAATTATTGATGTGTTTCTTAATAATCCACTAGGAATTTTTCACTAGTGTGAAAAATACCTTTGAAAATGCATTTACTTTGCACCTGCAGTAAGAATAATGCGCTGCAGTCTTTATTTAAAATGTGTGTTCAGCGTACTTTGTATGTAATGTTTTTTGTGTCAGTTATCAGTTTGATATTACTTCCGGGAGACTGAGACTTCTAGCAACTCTAAACACTGTACCTGGTTTACTGCTTCACCCGGTGATCATCACAGCATCAGTGACGAGTAGGAATGTTACCTTAACCCATACTAGTGTAGCCTGTGAATGTTTTCTTCCTTATTTTTGTTCAGAGGTTTCCTAGTACTGCTTATTTCTCTCTTGCAAGGTTTCTCTCATCATCCTGTCAATTATTGATGAGGTCTACTCTTGGAGCAGTTGTTCATAATGAATGATTTCAGAGACAAATAAAAGACCCGTCTGCAAATTTAATGTATTGTCCTTTTTAGTGTGTTATATTGCTTTCTTGGAATGGTGCACCATGAAAAATAATTCAAAGCAAAAGCTATTTTGTTTGAAGTTTTATGCATTATGTCTCTTTCCTCTATGAAGCTACAATATGTGACATATCTAGGATGACTAAGAGTGATTTGCAAATGGAATGACAAATACTTCTTTTAACGTAGTATTGTATATATTAGCATTTTGGGTTTATATGTTAAAGGACATAAAAGCAAGAGAGGCTAGATCAGGAAGAATTACAAGAAATTCTGTGCTTAGAAGTAAAAAAGCTTAGTTTAATAAATAGAAAAAATAATACTTGGATAATGTGCCTTTTTTACTTTAAATTATGATTGGCTTATTTTCCCTACAAAGAGTAATATTTTCTCATGAAGGTAGTTACAATCTAAAATATGTTTTTATTAATTATATGATGCTCCTGAGAATTTGGAAGAATCAGTGCTATCAGATTACAGTCCATTTTCTTATAAACCAAAATTTTGATTCATGTATCATGATGGTTTGTTCTTTCCTCTTTGTATCCCAACGTAAAGTGTGCTTCATGGAGGAAGGGAAAACAGTTAGGTCAGTTGAGAAATATGCTGCATTGACATGACATGTCTCCTGGACATCATGAACCATCAATTTCTGTGCATATTATCAGAAGAAAGGTGGAAACATCATCTGCCCTCTTCTGGGTTCAAGTTGTCTTTGAGGCTGAAATCAGGAGTACTAAATATGTAGTGTGCCCTTTCTTCTCTTTCTCCCCACCGCTTCGGTTTGTAATGAGCACTTCAAATAGTAAGGAATATGAAATGCCATCAGGTAATGTAAGAATTGCAATCATGATATTTTAGATTTGGTAGATCCCTGGAGTTTTAAACCTGGAACCTTACCTTCCATGCACTTTCTTTTTCTTATTTTTTTTTTTTTAATAATTTTCCTATCATTTAGATTTCTCTTTTTTTATATGTAATTATGTAACTGACCCTGCTTCTCAGATTGGGCAGAACTTTTAGGCCATTTTTCTACTTCTTCCTGTGCAACAGCAAGTATAGCTGCAGAAAAACTGTAGAGATAATTTTAAATCTGTCTTCAGGCTGAACTTCTCTATTTTGTCTTTTTTTCCTATAACACAAAACATGGCTGAACTAAAAATAGCGGTCTGTGGACTTTAATATTGTTATCTGCTGATTGAGCCACTGTCACATTGGGTTGGTTTTTAAGGCCAGCAATGTACACAGAGATTTAATGGGGTTACAATGTTAGATAAAAGCTTTTTCAATTATAAACCTTGCATTGTCTGTTAAATGACTAGTTCTCTACCTTACTCTGGGACACATATTGTAATTTATTTATTTAAATTTTCATTATTAGAAAGATACTGTAGTTTTTTGATAGCTTTGAAAAAAATTATGTGTTAAGTCAAATACTTTTGCAATCTTTGAAGATAAAGTATTTGCCAATTAAGAGAAAACTTAGGAAAAAATGGTAGAAAAAATGGTAGAAAAACTTGGGAAAAACTCGGTAAAAGAATGTAGAAAAAACCTAAACAGAATAAAGGTGTGAGAGACTCCAGGTGCTTCCTGCACACGCATTCTTTGTCTTGTCTATAAATAGCAATCTGTGTTCATGCTTACTGATTCTTTACAGAAAAAGTTGCAGGCACTTAATGGAAAACTTGTTCCATATTCTATTTAGACTTAGATCTGGTTTTATATATTTTTGTTGTGTTTTCAATCTTCTATATTCTATCTTGATAGACATCTATATAGTGGGATATTAATGTCTTCCCTGTGCTTAATCTGTCTGTGAGAGGCTGTAACACACTTGTCTGTACCAGCAAATTTAGTTTTCGGTCTTGGTCTTGAGAACATGAAAGTGCTGGTAAGACTCAATATTGCGAATGTCCTGCTCAGTGTTTGTTCTGCCTGTTAAGATAATTAGTCTAGTTTTTGTAAGAATAAAGTAACTTAGATTGATTATTAGATTAGATACACCTGCCTTTTGGCTCATAGTTGTAAAGCAGTCTGGAGGGTTTTACAGTTCCAAAATCTACATTGAGACTGTTCACCATAATGCTGCCCCATGCCAGTTAGCATATCCCAGAAGAAATGGGAGTCTGTCTTCCACTAAGCTGGTCCTTTGATTGGTAGATTTGTTTGTTGTTTTATTTACATTGTTTACATTTGTCAGCAGTAAGAGTAACTCCTGTAAAGTAGTTTTGTCCTTATGGTTAGTCCCTACTTTGCTGTTGGGAAATGAATATATTTGAGAAGCATGTGATGTTCGTTGGGACTTCATCCTCTGACCATGCTGTATGCTCCCTGAAAATGATGATATACACATTCCTACAAACGTTTATGGCGTTTAGTTTTAAAACAGTAATAAATTGCTTTTTACCTTCTAGATTGAACTTCCTATGTTGAACATTGCAAAGTATGGATGAATTTTTGTGAACCACATGGTCCAAAGTAATATAGGCTTTTAGTCTGTCAGCTGATAGATACCTAAACGGCTGTGAAGTATTCCAGAAGGAACACCATCTGAAAATAGAGAAAAATAAAAAGAGAATGTGACTGACAGATACTACCTACATGGAAATGTGTATGTTACATATAAATGAATTTAAATGGATATATAAATGAATGTGTGTTGTTAAGAAATGTAGATGCAGAAGTAATAAGAAGCTATCTTTATTTGCAGTATTCCTTTATACACATTTCTATACTCCTGAGTAGATCTTTTGATTAATATTTCTTTCAGTTTGCAAGTTAACAATTGTAAATGGTGGTCAAAGTGGCAAATACGCTATTAAAACACTGTAAGTGTGAGCATAAGTGCGTCAAGGTCAAACAGGTAGGGAATTTCACATTATAACCAGATGAGATCTGAAAGCGTCTGTTAAGAAATGTGATGGTGAAGTATAATGCAATATATATAATGCTTGTCAGAAAAAGTAATGAAAACAGACTGAGCATTTGTTACCCATATTCTTTTTGGTCATACGTATAAGTTTTCAGATTAGAAAGTCATACAGTGCATGTAGTGTATTTTTCAGTTTCACTTTCTATCTGTGATAATTAAGTAATTATTGTATGCAAGTAAGTAGTCTGTATGCAAGTAAGCCACTGTCTGCTTAAGTCCATAGTAGATAAGCAACTTTAAGAGGTTTAAAATTTAATCTACCATCAGATGTATACTGTAGGAGTTAAAGAATTCATGAAACACTAGGATTGTTTTAATAGTCAAGTATATGCTTATAATACTCAAAAAGGAAAAAAATCCTTTCACCTATCTAATAGTTATAACTAGCTTTTAGGAAGTTACATAGCTGGCATAGAATAAAACTAACTTGGATTTTCTTTCAAACTGTTTTTAATTTATTTAAATGAAGATAAGCTATTCAGTTTATAGCTTCCTTTTATAAGTTATTGAGAACTAAATACTATCTACCTGGTACTTCTTTCTTGTCTCCCATCTTATATCTTGTTTTGTTTCTTAGTGCTCTCCATGTCACCACCTCTTCTTGTCTTCATTTCTGTCCCTGCTTTTTAATTCTGTTTCCCTTTCTCCTGCTTTAGATTTTAATCTCTCCTGTATTTCGTTCTCTGCTTGCTGCTCATTGTATTTTTCACAGTGAGAGTCTGACCGAACTTTTTTCTCCAGTGTTGTGGTTTAAGCCCAGCTGGTAACTCAGTACCATGCAGCTGCTTGCTCACCTGCTTCTTCCCCTTTCCCTGAGCAAAGGGAGAGGGGAGAATTGAAAGAATGTAAAACCCACAGGTTGAGGTAAGAACAGCTTAATAACTAAAGTACAATGTACTACTATTACTACTACTAATAATAATGATGATGGAAATAACAAGGGAAGAGAATATGAAACTAAAAGGAGAAAGAAAAAAAAACAATAAATACAAGTGATGCACAACACCATTGCTCACCGCCTGCTGATTGATACCCAGACAGTTCCCAAGCAGCGATTGGACCCTCCTGGCTAACCCCTCAGTTTATATCCTGGGCATGACGTGTTGTGGTATGGATACCTCTTTGGCTAGTTTGCATCGGTGTCCTGTCTCTGCTCCCTCATGGCTTCTTGTGGCCCTCCTCACTGGCAGGGCATGAGCCTGAAAAGTCCTCGGTCAGGGTAAGCATTACTTAGCAACAACTAAAACATCAGTGTATTGTCAGCATTATTCTCAGACTAAAGCCAAAACACAGCGCTGCATAGGCTACTAAGAAGAAAATTATCCTGCCTGAAGTCAGGACACCCATTTTGCTGTTGACCAGCCTGTTGTAAGTACATCTGGAAAGTACCCAAGGCTCATTTAACCACAAGTTGGAGTCTTTTCTTCTTTTCAGGCAAATATGCATATAATGAAGTAACAAAATTTCACAAAAAGTATTTTGTCTGGGAAGCTGAGAGTTAAAAAAAAAGAGGAGGAAAAGCTGAATCAAGATTACCCCTTCACTGTAACCTTGTCACTGTATTTTATCCTTCATTATACAGCAAAACTGTGCTTGCAGTTGCACAGCTCTGGGGGATACCTTTGCAGATAGCAGCTTTAATTTGATCTGCCTTGATTTATAAGGAGTGATTTTTGTTGGCAGTTTTGAGAAGGCCTTAGAATTCCCAAATACCTTCCTTTCCAGCCAGGCCTGCTGAGCCCTGTGGGAGGTACCTTTTGTTTCTTTCCAGTTTTCTGTCATACTTGATTCCAGGATGCCTGTTTTGTTACTGCTTCTGCCAGTATCTTTTCAGGTGTTCTTACAGGTGAAAAGGGTATGGTGACATGAGAGTTTAACTTTCCAAGGGTTTTTTTGTAGGTGCTTTGGCACGCTTTGCATTAAAACTTTGTGGGTAAGAATTAACTGTGTATACAATCTTACATTAAAAATGACGAAGTAGTTTTCTTTGTGATAAATGTAATTATCTAATAACATGGTAAACAAATCCTCTGAACTATGAAATTGTGACCCTTGAAAAGACTCATAAGAAAACACACTTCAGTCCAGCTGTGGGGTGTTGTCTTGGTGTAGTGGTGTTTAAACTTCACCAGTTTAGCTTTAGTTAAATGTTATATGGCTGCTGGCTTTTAATGTAGACCTTAACATAGCTGAATAACATAACTCAGCCATGTTACGACTGCAAGTGCATGCTAAGTGCTTCTGTAGCACCTACCATGTAGCATTAAAACCAAGTGCTGTCTCATGGTTTTTTTTCCAGAAATATCCGTTATATGAAGGTGTTATAGTCTCTGTAGTTTGTTTTCATTTTATCATTATAGCTTTATTTTATTCTTCCATGCCTGAGGGTTTATATAGAATTGAATTAATTGCATCTTTTGATAATGAAATGTCTTCATTTGTGTCATGGGTTATTCCTTGCTTCTCATAGGAGATCATCAATTTTCCTATTTGTATTGCTCACTTAGAATTAGCATATTTAAAGAGTTTCACTTTTGTCATGGAGATTGTACTCGTAGACATTGACAGAAATTTTGTTCATGTGTTACTTCTGAAAATGAAGGGATTCAGTAAAAGATAATTATGAAATAATGGTATTATCTGTAAACTCAGATAACCTTTCCATCATAATCAGAATAATTGGAATAACTAAACGTAATCGTGCAATAAGAGGTGGATATAGGCTCCCTTGGTTTCTTATGAGGAGAGAGAGCAACTGAAGTATCCCTGATACCTGCTTAGTCCTATACAGTGCCTATATAAAGTGCTTGAAAAATGTTCAGGTACACTAAAAAGTAGTCTATAAAAAACTGGTAATATCTGAAACCAAGTTTGGGTTATTTTTGTGCACTGTGCTGTCTTTGCACTGTCTGGTCTTTTTTGTTACGACCCATATGTGACCAGATAAATACTTTCTAAGGTCAGTACTGTATTGATCTGAATCTTAGGAGGCACTGAATCTGACATGAATTTCAGTTTTCAAACAATAAGAATAAATTAGATCAATATACAAAAGCAAAAATTGAGTTTCTTTTGGGCATTCACACACAGCCTCATAAGTCCTAATTACATGCAGAACTCTATAGCATGGCCCTTCCTTTGTCATGTGCAGTGGTTACACTATTGTCTGTCAGCTGGGAAGAGTGGGTATTCAGGGCTTATGCTGAATTCAGAAATCACTGTAGCCTGAAAATGCTTTTTTTGCTTGAGAATTAGAGGACTCAGTTAGAATGAGCTACTTCATGTACTAGTTTCTAGCACCCTAGAGGCTGACTGGCCAGAATGCAGCTTTGCAGAAAAGGACCTGGGAGTCTGGAGGACACCAATTTGAACAGGAGACAGCCTTGGGCCCTTGATGCATAGAAGACCAGTGTTATGACAGAATCAACTTACATTGTAAAAGACCTTCCTCCTGCGTTAGGAGGTGGGTTGACAGCCGGTTGAGGGAAGGGATCCTTCCCAGCTGCTCAGCACTGATGAGGCCACACCTGAAGTATTGGGTCTAGTTCTGGGCTCCCAAGTGTGAGAGAGACATGGACATACTGAAAAGGTCTAGTGAAGGGCCTCAGAAGGTGAAGGGACTAGAGCATCTTTCCTATCAGGAAAGGTTGAGAGCTGGAGCTGTTCAGCCTGAAGCTAAGAAAATTAAGTGGATCTTATCAATGTGTACAAATGCCTGAAGGGAGGCTATAAAGAAGGCAGTCAGGCTCCTCCTCAGTGGTGTCCAGTGAGAGAAGCAAAGACAATTGGCACAAAGGAGGCTCCATTTGAACATAAGGAGAAACCTTTTTACTGTGAGGGTGAGCACTGTTAGAGACATTCAAGAGCCATCTGGCCATGGTTTTGGGCGACCAGCTCTAGGTTGCTGTGTTTGAGAGGGCAGGTTAGACCAGATGATGTCCAGACGTCCCTTCCCACCTCAAAGATTTGTGATTCCCTTCCAGTATTTTTCCTCATTCATTTCTCTAAAATTGTATTAAATATTTCTAGTAATAAGCTCAGATATTGACAGCTTACTTCTATTGATGACTAGGCAGCTTCTGCTTAAACCTAATTTTAGGTACATGTACTACTGTTAGGTGAAAGTGCTGTGTTCCTTCTTGTAACTGGGAGAAGATCTGAGGAAACAGTTAAGTGAGATATCTAGTCTCCCTGTATCAGCATCTTTAAATTGCTTACATCTATGAATCATCTTGCAGCAAATTCCAGAGCTGCGTTCACAGTACACACCACCTGTAGTGGCAGTGGTGGTTTCTCAGCAGAGACCTGGATGACTGCAGTTCCAGTGGCTGCCTTCAGTGCTCTGAAGGATCCAGTGAGGAAATGTACATCATGTTGTCCAAATTGTAGATAAATAGAACTTAAATTTATTTAAAAAACAGTGACAAAATGAAACAAAACATTAAAGGCAATGGTATACTACCCTTATATAACCTCCTTTAGTTCGCAGAATCACAAAATTGTTAGGGTTGGAAGGGATCTCTGGAGATCATCTAGTCCAACCCCACTGCAAAGGCAGGACCACCTAAAGCAGGTTACACAGGAATGTGCCTAGGCAGGTTTTGAATGTCTCCAGAGAGGAAGACTCCATGACCCTCATAGGCAGCCTGCTCCAGTGCTCTGCCACCCTCAGTGTAAAGAAGTTCTTCCTCATATTGAGGTGAAACTTCTTGTGTTATAGTTTATGGCCATTGCTCCTTGTCCTGTTGCTGGGCACAACTGAAAAGAGTCTGCCACCATCCCCTTAGCACCTGCCTTTGAGGTATTTATAGGCATTGATGAGATCCCCTGTCAGTCTTCTCTTTTCCAGACTGAACAGGCCCAGCTTCCACAGTCTCTCCTCATAAGGAAGATGCTCCAGACCCCTAATCATCCTTGTAGGCCTCTGCAGGACCATCTCCTGTAGCTCCTTGTCTTTCTTGTATCGAGGAGCCAGAACTGGACACAGTACTCCAGATGTGGCCTCACTAGGGTCGAACAGAGGGGGAGAATCACCTCCCTTGACCTGCTGGCAACATTCCTCTCAGTGCACCCTAGGATGCTATTATCCCTAAGGATGCAAATATAATGTTATAGTGTCTCCATAATTACTTCTGTGTTAGGTATAAAAGTGCTTACACACATTAATTTCATATTTGTGGATATTACCACTCCAGATTTACCAATGAAGGACTTGATGGTCAGAAGTAATACACGCTATGCAATTTATCCACAACTGCATCAGGTTCTGAGAGAGGCAGGCATGAAAACCCTGTGCTTGTATTTCTGGCCTTTCCCCTCATCGTCTCAGCTGACCTTCATCTTCTGTAATATACTGTTTCCTCAGGCTGGAGTAAAGACTTTAAGATCTTGTCAAAAAGTGATTTTGATCTTATATACTTCCAAGGAGCCAGACTCTTTGGTCTTACAGTTTGATGTCAATGCTGAGTGATACAAAGGGCTGTCAAGTCAACAAATCAACCAGATTTTGGATTTCTTGCATAAAGAATAGAGTAGGTTATGATGAACTGCTTGTTCTTAATAGTTCTGGAAGATAAGTAGTTCAAAAAAGTACATGCCTCTAAAGAACATTGTGTCTTCATAGTAAAGAAAATATAAAGGTGATGTTTTCACATCAAGTATTAAAATTAAAGCATCCAGGTTATCAAGTGATTGCTTGAATTATTGTAGCTGTTGTCAGGGAGCAGATCTGGGAGGTAGCTGACTTTTTACTTATTGTAAACATTACAGCTGACCATAGCTCTTGCTGAAGTGTTTCTCTCTGGATTATTGCAAGAACTCCATTGTTTAAGAAAACGAGGAACAGGCATTTCCTTTTTGAAGAAATAGTCTGCATTTCAATGACTACGAGCTTAAGAAGCTTTTTAAAATCAATATATTGGCAAATTTTTTTGTGTGTTGTGCTGCAAGGCATTTCCTCCTTGTTAAAATCAGCATGACTGAACCAGATAAGCTTCCTTGATATTACAGCATTTTTTTTATTGGCATTTTGCCACCAGCAAGCAATCGCATATGCGGAAGGTTAGGGTGTGCTAGGAGGCTCTATGTAGTTATGAATTTTGTTAGAATTCTTTCTTAGACCTGGAGTCACTGAACTTGTAAAGGAAAAGTCAAGAAACTCTGGAAAGCAACACTTTCTTATCTGAAACGGACCTGTTACACTGGTCATGTCATCATTTGATTACAAAAGTAATTTTAATTCCAGAATTCTTTAAAATGTGTTAAAAGAAATGCTGGTTAGACAGACATCTTGCTTGGTCAGTAATGCTGCCGGAAAGTAATCTTATGAGACTTAGGTTTTCAGTGAAGTTTGCTTTATACAGATTTTTTTTTTTCTGAGCAGTAACTATTCTTTTTTATGCTTCTTGTAGTGAAGATTTCTAGGCACTTGTTTAAATTGAACTGTTTTTTAGCACCATCAATTGAAGCAGATAAATAGGAGTCAAGGATTCAGCTGTTCCACCTTCTCCATTTTCTGTAAATAGTTTGCCATGACTTTTCCACAGTCATCTGATATTGGTGCAGTTAAGTATTGTTGGTTAGAAGTAGGCCTTACCGTTCAAGTTGCTTCTGGAAATTACCCAATGAATTGGTGGTAGATTCAGAAATACCTGAATTTCAAATTACAGATCAATCACAAGAACAATTTTTCCAACTGTTGCAAATGCAGTTGTGTGTCTAAAAGAGGAGATATAATCAAAAATCTAATCTAAAAATTAGCAAACCAGAAGGAACTTGGATAAAATTGCTATGTAGATAAATCTGTGGGTTACCTTTTTACTTGTCTGTTTGTGAGATAGAGCCTATACACATTTCAGAGAAAAAAGATGATGATGAGTAAACTGAACAACTTGCTTTTTACTTAGTGTAATATATATCTTCATATCCCCTGGAGAGGCAAACCTTCCTAAGTAATGACTGTTAAAAAGAAGAGCAAACCCAAGGCAAAATCCAGTGCTTAAAAAAATTCTTTCATTCCTTTAACAGAAGAATGCTGGATATGATACCTGTTAAAGATCGCATTACTGAAATGAAGCCCACAATATAATAAAATGGAAATTGAACTACTTTAATGTCTACAAACAAATGTGCATTGCCCTTCATGCCGACTATGCATCATATGGGGGAAAAAAAACAAACCAGCAAACCCCATTAGCTAGTGTGCAGAGCACCTTATCTCTTGTGGGAGATCAGGGAGCTTTCAAGATAAGTGTTTAGGCGTAACTCTGAATTCACAGCATAGCATGCCAATGGGAAAACATTGAGCTCGGTGCATTCAAAAGTTGATCTTTTGCCCAGCAGCACAAATAGTGATTTAATTCTGACATCTTCCACAAAAGACATGGCAAAGTAAGGAGGATAAATTATGTATCTCTGGCAGTCAAGAGAGGGAGGGTGTACGGAATAAGAAGAGAAAGAAAACAAAATGTGAAGATAGTAAAGGTAATGGATATTTTTTGTTTTTCAGAACATGAACATGCATGCAGAATTGATCCGTTTGTGCCTGATCTAGTTTTGCTGTGATTTTTAATAGAAAAAATACTCTGTTGCTGATTGATGGCTCAACCTGTTAAGGTCTGAGTTGTTTCTACCTTACCTCTGTGGCTGCTACAGTATCACTTTTGTTTTTATAGCTACATAAGGAATAGTGTGTCTACATAGGTGTCTTTATTATTCAAGTACTACCTTTTTCTTCTGTGTAGTCTTAAAGAATCTTGGAGTTGTCATTTGCTGTGGCCCAAGTCTACCTTGTCCAGCATTTTGCAGCTGAAAACTCGGCACCAGCCTCTGAAAGGGTTAAAAACCTCATGCTGATCAGTTGGTCAGTGTGTTCTCATCAGGGCTGCTCTTCCTCCCATATAGTTCTGGGATTGAACTGCTGAAAGAAATGCAATGGCAACCTTTCAAAATGAGCCTTGTTCCCCGTTTCCTTGCCACTTATATGGGTGATCATGTAAATAATAGAACAGTTCAAAACACCTCTTGGCCAATCCACTCCCAGTTGTACTGTATCTGTAAAAAAATTAAGAGTCCCATCCCACAAGATGTTTAACAATTAGAGAATCGGGTATTTAGAAGTGATGGGTGATTTTGTGTCCGTAGTTTAAAAATGAGCATGCTGTAGATGCTTTTCTAAGGGTCCTGTCTTAGAATTCTCAAAATTTGAGGCATGAGCAGCTGCCTCCCACCTTGTCAAACACAGCTTGAGAAGAATGGGACATAATTTGATAAAAGATGTCTTCTTCCTTGGGCAGATCTGTATTTGTAATCTGAAACTTTACACTGACAGGAGAAGAGAACCTTTGACACTAAATTTAGATCCAAGCTTGACCTGCCAGAAGCCCAGGACTGCTCAGATTTAAACTGTTGATTCTGCCCCATGTCCAGAAGGACTGTTGTTTGTTTCTGCTTGTAGAAAGCACTTTTGCCCAAGCAACAATAAATACAGCTCATAGTGAGCCAGAATATGCAAAGTTCAGCTGACCAGTGTATTTACTAAACTAAGCTAAATACTGTGTTCACTTTAAATATATTGATGTGTAACAGTTAAAAAAAAAAATCTCTAAAGAATAATTCCTTGCTTTTTTCTCTGTTTCTGTTTCTCTGTTAATTAGTACTCTATGAGTATTATATGCTCTCAGCTGAGTAAAAGATGATAATGACTGAAAGAAAATCTATTTATAGAAAAGAGCTGTACTGCAAGGCATATATTACAAAAATGCTACGGAAGAACTGGGCATGAGCCAAACATCTTTTACTCAATGTTTTTAAAAGGAAGAGCTTTTGATTTTTTTCCCAAATACTGATAAGTAGGGAACATGGGATTTTTTTCGCTCACACCTTCTACTTGGAGGGTTACGTGTATTGGAAATGATGACGGGAAAGAGGTTGATGATGTCTGTCTGTATGCTGGCACAATGTGATGGCTGGTTTTGCTGAAAGCTTGAGTTTGGGATGCCATCATTGATAATGAGCTGCAAAGCTACATGCCTCTTACACAGTGTCATGGGTTCAGCAGTAGCAGTCATTTTTCTCCTTCTTGGTAGTTGGTGCAGCACTGTGTTTTTGACTTGTGGC
>JAOEHY010043729.1:0-16873 GCA_025447955.1 Psilopsiagon aurifrons | reverse complement strand
CTCCAGGAGCAGAGGGAAGAAAAAGGGGGAAGTGAGTGAACGAACTGCGTGGCTGATTTATGGCTTAAACCACGACAATTATTATTCTGTGTTTTGTTGCATGTGATTTAGACTGCTATGAATTTTGGTTGCATAATAAAAACATCACCTCTTTTTGTAAGTTTTTCTTTTCATAGTACATAACAATATGCCTGGTATGTTACAAAATACAGATCAAACTATTTTCTAAAGATGTTGTACTAAAGAGGTTATTGTGAAGCAAAAGGAAAGCAACAGATGAGATCGCTGAAAATTAAGACATTGTAAATGGGTAAATTAATGATAGCAAAGATTCAGAGAAGTTGTGAACTTTAGGGAGAGATTTGTGAGAGAAAAAAGAGGAAGACTTCTATGTGCAAGAACTGGATGATTGTGCCAGGTGCAGAGAGGGATGGGGAGAAAAGCAAAAGCCATAGTTTAGCATGGATAGTGGAAAGAATGGTAGGAAATGAGAACACAGTTGAGAATAGGAGATAACTAGATTTGTTAAAAAACAGAAGATAACTGCATTTGATAAAAAAAGACCACCCCTTTTTTTATTTTACTAATTTGTGATAGTTTAACGCTGTTAGAAAACATTGAAGTGATGTTTATGCTCATTATGACTTCAGCTATTTTGTAGCTGCCGTTAGCACGAATGGAGAAATATAATGATGGGTTTTGATCTCTGGGGTAGTCTGATATAACCCAGGGTAATGTCTTTGTGTGTATTTGTTATGGATGGGCCCAAAAGGAAACTGTATTTAGTAGTTGCTGTGAACTTCTGGCTAAGCCCCTGCAGGCAGCTGCATTACTGTATGAGAAAAAAGTTTTTACAGTGAGGGTGGTAAAATACTGGCACAGGTTGCCCAGAGAGGTGGTGAATGCACCATCCCTTCAAGGCCAGGCTGGATGTAGTTCTGGGCAGCCTGGTCTAGTTGAAGATGCTCATTGCAGGCAGTTTGGACTAGATGACCTTCGAAGGTCCCTTCCAACCCAAACTGTTCTGAGATTCTATGGCATAGGCTCACTGTAGAGTCTTTATGTCATTAGAAAACCACCTAAATTTGGGAGATTTCCTGGTTGCTGACTCCAGCAGGTGTAAAGAACCTTTTTTATGGAGAGTGATGGATTATAAACTGCACTCTGAGGATTTAAAAGCTTTTGTGTAATAAAGACATTTTATTTTCTAAGTAAATGTGTGCAGTATTGTAAGCAATTGCTTCTTTGTCTATAGCACTAGGTATGTCTAGGGAACATGATATGTCAGTTTGATGTAATTTTAGCTGCCTTTGTATATTAAGATCATCCACATGGAGCTTTGCAGACAAAATGCAGCATTTACAGCAGACTTGTATCCTTCTGCAGTCGCAGCTGCTTACTAGGCAAGATAATCCTAAGGCTTCTAAAATGTCATCTGACACCAGTGTTTAGGCACCTGAACTTACCTTGGTTGCTAGTCAATGTAAAAATACAATTGAATTGGAGATGGCAGCAGGGAAATACAGGTGATTTGTCTGAAAGTGTAACATTTTCTGGTACTCCTCTTTTTTGTTCTTTTGAAGACCTCTTAATGGTGAATGTTGAATGGTGAATGAACTTGTTCCTAAGTAATAGTTCTAATTTGTAATTAACACAGTTTTTATGGTAGACTGATATGCATTTTAAATTAATACTTCTGAGTTTACAGGAGAGAGACAGTCTAATTTTTTATTTATTTTTTTTTATTCCCTGAGATGCAGTAAGCACATGTTCTGTGGCAAAAATGCACTTACAATTGCGTAAGTAGTAATTTCCTATGAGTTTTAAAGTTGAACTGTAAGCCTGAAGGACAGAAAACATGCCATGTTGCCCTTGTTAAATTTTAAAATTATTACTGCTTATGAGACTAGAGGATTTTCAGTTTCTTATCAAAGCATTTTTGGAGGATAAGTCAGTAAAGCAGTTATCAAATTTATCCACGTTGACTGCTTATTGAATTTTATATTCTGCTATGTTTGATTAAAATGTTACTGAGCTAATACTTTGGGTTTTTTCTTTCTTTTCTTACAGGATTCTGCTCAAGAGAGTGTTATTGCACGAGATATTCATCGTACATTTCCAGCACATGATTATTTCAAAGATACAGAGGGAGATGGACAGGAATCTCTATACAAAATTTGTAAGGTACAGTCAGTACTCAGAATTTTTAAATGTGCTCTGTATTTTGCTATGACTGTCTTTTGCCCTGCTAACCATGTTCTGATCTAAGTCACTAATCAATACTATTTTAAAGCTTTGTTTAGATAGCATGTGGAGAGTGCAGTGTCTCTGCAGTACTGGATAACCTGAAGTATTTTTAATAACCTTGCATTTTTTATCTCCTAAGATGCATATGAGTAAAGTTAGGCTCAAGTAAGGTTTACTAAAGGGCAATTTGGTAGCAGAGGTCTGCTTCAGTATAAGCGTGAAGCAGCAAAACTTTTTTTTGCTTCGATGGCAGAGAGGTTTGCAAAGGAAGAGAAACCCTCAGAGCAAGCTCTGCTGTGAGATTAAGCAAGAATATCTCTAAATAATTATCTAGAAAACAGGCCAGCCGATCATTCAACAGGCAGTGTGCTTGCTTAGGTTTTCACTAATAGCTCTCAATCACCTCTGATCAAAGAAAACTATTTTTTTCCAATTTGCACATGGGGAAGTTGAGGTAATAAATGAAAAGATTGGTCCAGCTTGTACAGACTTATGTTGCTTAGGAGAGATGCAGAAGGTAGAATGTTGTAACAAGATAGGTTGTTCTCTGGCTGTCAGTTGCAGATTTTATTGTGTTTCTGGCAGTTTTCATTTTACATTTATTCCTACATGTAGAATCAATGACTTGCTTAAACAAAGCCATTTCCACTTCCCTTCCTTTTTCTTGTTACTTTCTTCCCACCTCCAGTTGATTAATAGACAGAAATGATGGAGTTGGCATAACAAGTAGAAAAGAGTGTCCTGCCTTTGGAGTATAATGACACATATTCCTGTTCTCCAGATAAATTATGTGATAATATAGACTCCTGTTAAAACGGTAATTTGGATGACTTAAATATACCTACATAGTTTATATACATTGAATTTCACTGTCATGAGTAATTCACATTAGGAGAAAACAAAAGTAAAAATAAAGGAGCATAGAGAACTTTGAACCAATTATATTGGTTTCTTGCTAATCTTGGAGGGCTCTAGAAGGCTACAAGAAAACAGTTCCTGTGCCAATCTTTTGAAAGAATAACTAGGACAATGAAAGTAATTGTGGGCTTGCAGTTTGAGATCAGTTAAGTGAAAAATGATGGAATAGCATTCAACTTATCAAGAATTGAATGTGAGAAGCATGTTACAATGAATGCGTATGAGTGTACTGAAAATAGATCTTAAAGGTAATACAAAAGAATCAGATAAAGTACAGGTTTCATTGGTGAAGGTATTTTTATTAAAATTCCGTATATCGCATAGTTTGCCATGCAAAAAATATATACATGCTGGACAAGTCAGGGCATGAACAAGATACGCATTAAAGAATTAACTGTCTAGCTATCAGTTTGCTAAACATCAGCACTGACTAAATGTATCTCAAACAAAGTGTCATGAAAATCATTTGTTCATTTGATACACTCTGCTTAGTCTCCTATGAGAAAACAGAAAAATAATTTCTGATAAAATTGTCTTGATGACACAGAGAAAAAGGGAAGGGTAAATAATGAGATATTAAAGGATGTATAGGTAGATGAATCTTGCGTAGGAATAAAATGACTTGAGTAACTTAGTATTTTACAACTGCTTCAGCTGCTTTTGATTACTGTATCCAGAATTAAAGACAACCACTTCTACACTGGAAAGAGTCTGTAGAGCATGATGAAAGGATTTAGGCACATACTTTGGAAAGAAAAAACTCTTTCTCATGTATCTGTCTTTTTTTTCTAATAAAGAGAAGAAAAAGGAATAAATCTGAACTAGAAGCAACTTTGAGGAAGTATCTGTCTAGCAGGCATTTTCACAGAGACAGAGATTTCAGACCTTCCTGGGTTTTCTGTAGTCAAAGTGAAGAATTCTACTCATCTTCCACAGCTTGGGAGCCTTCTCTGCCCTCTATGGCTCTTACAGAGAAAGTTGCTGCAGATATTGTCCTCTTTTCTTGAAGGACCTTGAAGCCCAGAGGCATTGCATCCCAACTTCCAAAGAAGAATTCAGGCAAAGCCACCAGGAGGCCTGTGTGGAGGAACTTTTAGCTCCTGGACAAACTCAAAACACAAAAAGGAAGCCTGCAGAGGGTGTAAGCAAGACAGGTAGCCCAGGTGGAATACAGGGTAATTGTCAGAGCAGCCAGGGATCAGCTTAGGATTTTATTTTAATGTGCTTATTTGTTAAAAGAAGGATTTGGGTAGCACATCTTCCTGTTAGAACAGCCATATCCAATCTTTAACACTGCATTAGTTATAAGTTTACTGATTTTATTCTCAACTACAACTACCTACTTGCCAGTATTGAGATCTATGTAGATTTATAGGCAGCAACTTTTCCTTCATCCTTGCACTGTTTTCTTAAATGGCTATGGCTCTGTTCTGCAGATGTCCTGTCTGTTACTTGGTCTGACTGGACCTTGATTTATGGTTGGTGTGGTGAGTTTTAAAGAAATACTGTTAAAAGCTAAGCAATTTGCTCATAAACTCATCATTCTATTGGGAAAGAAAATAATCTCTGTTGAAAGTAATATTGTGGCTTCTGTATATTACTAGAACAACTTATAACAGAGCTTCTGTGCACTTGTCCTTCTTCTAATATTAAAGCAAGATATTTGAAGAATGGATTATTGAATAAGGCTAGAAAAGATCTGTCCTCCAGTGGGAGGGTAAAAAGCTGGAGAGCATTTTCTTGATTCCCCACTGAAATGAGGGATGATCTGAGCTGTCATATAAAAAGAAAAACCATTAAAAGTTCACAGCCTCATTTTAACAGGTCTATAAGTTTTAGTTCTGTCTCTTAATCTCTTCTTCAGAACAGTAGGAAATCAGAAAGATGTAAATTTTTTCAGTTGCAGAACATTTATGTGACAGGGTATCTAAAAATAAACTTAAGGCTGACAATGGTGATAAAGAATGAAAAAAGTTCTAGATTATAGATTGGAGATTTAATTTGAGGACATCACATAAACTAGATTTGCAGAGAGAAAACATCTTTGAGAAAATAGTTTCTTTCCTTGCAAACTTCCTATTTAAATACTATGCGAGTTCTTGCTCTGTTTAAAGAGCTCATTCGCTGCATTACAGTGTGTAACAGAATAGTAGTCTCGACCTACTTCCATGCATACATATGTAGTTAACAGCTCGATGCACCAGGGAATCAAAGCATTTGGCAGAATTGGCCCTCTCAACTGTTTGGAGTGAATGCAGTGAAGAATTTGACATGAGATGTGTTTTATCTGATTTTGTGATTAAAGTAACTCCTATTCAACAAACAACCACTGTGACTTTAATAGGAGAAAGAGAGTATGTTTCAGGGAAATCAGACGGGTTAGGTAGGTCAGTGTTCTTACTGGGCAAACTGGAAAAATAGCCACAATGCTTCCCTTTTTTTTGCAAAAATGTTTGAATTACTTTTCAGAGCTGATGTCTGTGTTTTCCAGTACACAAAGGCATTGTAGAAGGATATGAGTCATTTGTATTATGACATATTTTGTTACTAAATACCTCCTTGGTTGATAAAATTTATAGTTTTTTACTAATCCCAGTCATACTTCCCTTAAGGTTTTATGTACAGGATCAGTGCGATAGCTGGTTTACTGTGAAAAGAAACACTGCAGTTTGGTCATCATTCCAATGTATGACTGTTTGTTGGTGCCCATATAAGTAGAAGGAATAATAAACAGTTTTGGGGTTTGGGGCTTTTTTTCTGCTTTCTTTGCTGTATATGCTGAATGTGAAAACGTCTTTGAATCGCTTTTCTGTGACCAATGGCTTCTATACCAGGATAAGCTGCAAATGATGGCTTATTGTTTGGCTCATCTTCAGCATGGCAGAACTGCTGCTTAGTGCTGTCCTTTAAGCTGTTTATCTAACCTCCATTCTTTTATTACATTTTCATTTCAATTTCATTGCATCTTCTTTTCTGATGAACGCCTGTTCTCAGCATGCATGAGTTCTTCCATATTTTTCAATCCTTAGTATCTCCTCAGATTTACAAATGGGAAGTGTCCGTATTTGTCAAAGTTGGTTTAATTATTTGCTAGAGCACATCTCTCTTTCCTACAGGAGTGTATTTGCCAATTTTAGAATAAACATAGGAGCCGAAGTGGAATCAGTTAAGAACTATTTTTTCATTTATTTGTAGTTATTTTCTTTCCTCTGCATTTAAGAGTAATTTTAGTAAATATTATTGTCTTGTTTCATGCAAAGGACTTTTTTCGTGTTACCTTGCCTTCCTCCATTTACATATTAATAAGGTTTCTTCTTCATGTGTCTGTGCTCAGTGAGGAAGCAGTAGTACTGTTCTTGCATATGGTGTTTCTGCTGAGACTTGACTAGTGAAAAGATCAGGATTGTGAATCTTGAATGCTGGCAAGAGAGTAAAGGCTTTAGTATTATGTTCAGAAGCCTGCCTGAATATATGTGAAGGTTTCTTCATTCTCTTGGCCCTTATCGCTGTGGAGGAGGCATATTGTATTATATACATGTGCCTCTCTGATACTCAGTTACGAGTAATTTATAAAAATAGAGTTGTCAGTTAACAGAAAAATTCCTTGTATAATGTAATAGATCCTAAATGCTGCAGTTTTAGGAATATTATTGCTTACAGACGGTCAGCCTTATAATAATTTGAGTTACAGAGTTTTAAATTATACAATCACTAAAATTATTCAGCAACCAAGTGTGTCGTAAAATACCTTGTTCAGTAAAAAGTCTGCATCAAAATGTGAATATTCCTGAGATAGTCTGATTTTCAGACACTGTGTAAGTCTTTTAACTCTAGTAAAACAGACTCCTGCACAGATGTATGCCTGTAACAAACATTGAGTAGATTCCCAAGATCATATCTATCATTTTGATAGTGACAGAAAAATGAGAGCAAATCAGGCTTGTAATTCTCCACCCAAAAAACTTGCATTCATTTCCTGTTACATTTTTCTTTTTTCCTGTGGCACAGATGCTGTGTATCTCCTATGGCTGTTAACAAGTATTGTGTCAGTGTGCCTGTTGCAAAGAAGTGAGCATTTCCTGTGCCGGGAAACATTACTGACAAGAGAGATACTGTTATTGCAGATGAGAGGTGGAGATCTGTAGAGCCTCTGCTCTTCCCTCTGCATTGCTGCAAAGTGTATGTGGGGGAATGTAAGGTCTGGAAGTGTAAGACCTTTGTAAGAGGCAGGCACTACAAAATTATTTTTTATGAGCTCTCTTTGGTTTCTGATGTGGTTGTAATGTTTAGTTTCTAATGTCATTGAGTTGCTAAGGTAGAGGAAAATGGACAATGTGATTGTAAGCTTTTATTTTGTAGTTAGTGTTTTGCGTTTTGTTGTTTTAAGTACATTAGAATTTTCCATAAGTAAAAGCAATAATTTTCATGCTTATGAGGATGCAAAATCATGAAGAAGATTTCAGTCTGGAATTTCAAGCATACTCTCTTCCTTTTTTAAAGCTGCTGGGACTCATACACAGTAGTTGCAGGAAACAAAAATCTGAGGTTTTAAATTCAGATCAGCAAACTTTCCATTTGTCTTTAGTTGCTACTTGGAATTTTTCTGTCTATGGAAGATTCTGATCTTGGAGATTTTTCCTTCATTAATTATTTTAGAGAAGAATTTCTATGCATCTCTGGATTCTTCATGCACTTCCCCAGCAGGCGATTCTCTATCATCAGCTTTATTTGAAAAGACTAATTATTATTCACTTTCTAATGGTGTTGTACCACTAACTGCATAGTAATTCTTCTCTTCAAAAGACATACCTGTTAAATAAATGTTTTATTCTGTGAGATGTTCACTTAGTTAAAATGAATGAAACCAGACTTCAAGTCACAATCTTCATTAAGTCCCATTTGTGAGACAGAGAATATTTAAAATCTCAATTGACTAGAGCATTGTGATTGAAAATTCTGGAAGAGCTTAAGAAAATAATAACTTAAAAGACTGCAACATTGTCACAGGTTGTCATGAGGAAAATCCCATTCTCTTGAAATTACAAAGTTGCAGTGACTGCAGTGGAAATAGGGGATTTTGCCTTTTTTTTTTTTTTTTTGGTATTTCATGTGGAAAGACAAAGTTAATGTTCCCCAGTCCCTTAAAAGGATGAATGTTAAATAATTAATCTTAGATCTTTTGTCAGTAATATATTATGGTGGTATCTGTAGGCAGCATGCTTAGTTTTGAGGCTATTTTGGTTAATGACATCGTATTTCAGAAATATCAAGTCCCATAGGTTACTTAAAACTAAAAAGTAGAATTAGAAATGCAATATACATAGAGCCTTAAAAATTTCTTTGCTTTGGGCAAATACAATGAAATAATGTAGATTTTAGAGACTTCATTAAAAATTAAAATCTTTAGTTGCCAGGATTACAATGCTTAGACTTAACAACAGAATCTTTCTGTTCGATCTAATTCTTATGCAGACCTGAAGTATCCAAGTATCTGATAACAGCTGCTTGTGAAGATCAGATTTTGGGAAGGACCTAGTGGAAAATAATTTTGAAGAGCAAGCAAATCAAGCAGTTAATATTTTTCTTTTTTTCATGGTTTTTGATTGCTTCAAAGATTTCTTAATGATGCCATCCTTTTAATGGACACTTTTCTCTTTATATATTCTATGTGTATCTGTATTCACTAATCAATTTGAATGTTATTAAAAAAGCAAAAGAATTATCATATACTTACTGATTTGTCGTTCTGTGAATCAGCTCTTTTTACAAATATTTTAAGTTACTCATCTTCTGGCATGATTTAGTGGGAGGTGTTGCTGCCCGTGGCAGGGGGGTTGGAACTTAATGATGTTAAGGTCCTTTCCAACCCTAACTATTCTATGATTCTGTGATTTCTATGATTTAATCAGTCAATTGATAGTTTACGTGTTTACTTCCACAAGCCCTCTCCCTCACCCCACCCCCCACCTTTTGGGGCGAACACTGCCTGTTCTTAATAAATTTTTAGTATTTTTATTACTTCTAAGTTATCATCTCTTCTGATACTCAGAGATCTTTGAACACATCCCTTCTTAAAAATGGTTCCAACAGGATGACAACCCCTGTGATTCTTCTGTAATAAAACAGACACAAGGAAAGTTCACCTGGATTTCCTGCTATGGTTTAAATGGAACTTCTCTACCTTGATCATATGTTTTCTAGTAGAGGCTTTGTCTCTTTGTTTGAAACAGATTTATTACTAGGTTTAATGTGTTTAGGAAGTTGATTATGGAACAGTTCTTGGTCTTCCTTCATATTTTTATATTTAACCTGTCGAGTGAGGATTTTCTTGCACCTTCATAATTTTCCATCTTTTGAATTGTATCAACATATTTCACAATCTCAAAAGGAGTATCATCTTATTTCTGATAACTTTCTGTAGTTTTTAATGTATCTCAGCTTTGGAGGCAGTTTGTTCCAACGTGTTGTTTTCTCAATAGTTATCTTAAAACTTGTTTGGGTTAATTTATTTCAGTTTTCAGCAAATTGTTAGTTACTGTGCTAATAATGCTTCTCATGTCTTCATAATTTACTATAAATTTTTTAGCCTGGATTTATTTTTTTGTAAGTAAAGTGTTGCTATATATCATGAATCTTAAGTCAAATTTATTATTTATAATGCTGCATATCTTTTTCCAATAGAGCTCTCCTTTCAAAAGCTAAAATAATACCTCTTTCAGGAATGCTATAGAAATAAAATACTAGGCATCCATAAAGTAATAGATTTTGGGAACAAGGAGATAAAGACTCATGATGATAATGATTAACCAGGGGATGGTTCTAATTAGCCATATACAGTATTGATTTAAGTGTTGAAAGTATTTTCTGTTAATTCAGTGCTTAGTAGCTAAAGATTAATTTTAAATTAACTTTTTCCAGGATAGCGCCCCTTTTTTAATTCTTTCAATTCAAAGTTTTGTATCTGCTAATGTACATTTCTGGAGTTACTCTTTATATTTTATTTTCGTAGCTAGAGCTGATTTAAACTAGTAAGTAGACTGTAATGATAGAATAGGTTGTGATGATGTGTGTAATGATAGATAGATAGGTTGTGTTGTAAGGGACCTTAAAGATCATCCAGTTCCAACCCCCTTGCCACAGACAGGGATACCTTCCACTAGACTAGATTGCTCAAAGCCCCATCCAGTTTGGTCTTAAACACTGCCCGGGATGGGGCAGCCACAGCTTCTCTGAGCAACCTGTTCCAATGTCTTACCACTCTCACAGTGAAGAATTTTTTCCCAGTATCTAAGCTGATTCTACCCTCTTTCAGCTTAAAGCCATTCCCCCTTATCCTGTCACTACATGCGCTTGTAAAAAGTCCCTCTCCAGCTTTCTTGTAGGCCCCCTTTAGGTATTTGGAAGACTGCTTTAAGGTCACCCCAGATCCTTCTCTTCTCTAGAATGAGCAACCCCAACTCTCAGCTTGTCTCCATAGGAAATTGCTCCAGTTCCCTGATCATCTTCATGTCCCCCCTCTGCACGTGCTCCAACAGGTCCATATCCTTCTTACATTGGAGGCCCCAGAGCTGAACCGAGCTGTAATGGATCTTTCAAATTTTTATTTTTATTTTTTCAATAAGTTGTGAGATTAGTCTTCCTGTATTTCCCTGACTACTGAAACTGAGCAATGGATTTGGGATTACTTTCGATCAGATTCTCACTAATCCCATCTGATTTAAAAGAATGGTGAAGAATATAGACAAATGACAAATACCTGTAAGCCATAGTTCAGTTTTCACAAAGCTACAAATGTATTAGGGCATGTATGGATGAGTTGTTTATAAACAACTTTCAAGAAATAAATAGATTATATTCTTTACAGAAATCTCATTTTTGGGAATTATTACAGAATTCTATATAAATGTTTTGTTTTTTTAATAAAATTTAAACAGGTGGTTTAAATACTTCAAAAATGTTCTGGCCTCTATTTCAAAATTTCTGGCTGAAATTATTTGCAAGTATGTTAGTTCGGTTGGCTGGAAAGGAGTTATATCTCTTTTAGAGTCACCGTTGTTCTTACTTTTTGAAGAGGCAACTTAGCCAATATTGTAATATCATACAATAGCCAGGTGGGTTTGGCTCCCTAGCATACCTGACATTGTTTATTCACAGTCTCTCTGTGCTTTCATTCAGTCAATTTCAATCTTAACTTTATTCAAGACTTAAAAAAAGAATATAAGCATGATGTTTCAGTTCTTATCTGTAAACAGTCTTGGAGGAGCTGTGAGGGCAAAGTGGATTTTCTGATTCATGTGGCTTGTTCTTCCCTGTAACTCTGCCCATGTTCTTTTGTTTTCCCTGGCTGTAACCCTAGTCCATCTCAGGATGTTTCTCTCTCTGGTGTCAGTCCTGCTGCTTATACTTACTCAAGTTTCCTCAAATTCTTAACATCCTCTGACATCTTGTTCAAAGCAGTATCTGTCTTCATGTCTCAGAAAAGGGGAAAGGAAAGGTTGGTTATTTAAGGCTTGGTTTTTCCTTTTTTTTGTTTTTTTAAGAATTTAAAAAAAAAAATATGTCAGTCATACCATAGGAAAATGAGTCTTGTTCCTTCTTCATCATAACAAGGACATGGAATGGCAGTTTCTGTTAAAATTTTCAGGCTAGAGTACTTCTTGGTGGTTATCTAACAACCTTAGCTCTTATACTTTCATGATGTCAGAACTTGTTTCTCCAAAACCAAACAGGGCACGCTCCCCACAACACAAACCAATCAGTATTTTAGTTTGTAATTCTTATGTCGTTAAAGCTGTATCATTACTCAACTCAGCAGAATTATCCTTGATTTAGGTGAAGGGAAATTGCATCCAACTCCTTTCATGCTGTTAAAAATATAAGCATATTTACATATATGGCAGCTATGGAACATTGAGGGTGACCTGTAAGTGTTTCCTTAAATTCCCTGAAAGCCAAAGCAAGGGTGGTTACAGTTTCACTCCCTTTATTATTTTAGCCTGCATAGTATTACATATTCTGAATAGTTCATTGATTATAACACATTTTGATAATGCCTATATGTATTTTAAGTATATGTTGACTTCTGTTTTTTCTAGGCATATTCTGTTTTTGATGAAGACATTGGCTATTGCCAGGGACAGTCTTTCCTTGCAGCTGTGCTTCTACTTCATGTGAGTTAATTGCAAAATGAAAGCTTGGATATTTGAAACCAAAGGAGCTTTGAAATAAGTAGTACTGTAACATGCTATTTGACAGATATTTACTGATGTTTATTTGTCTGCATTCGTTTTACTCTTGTAGGTTTTTGGCAAGTAGTGACTAATGGCTTCTATCTTGATGAATGCAAATTTCCTTTAGGATAAATGCATTAAATTGTCAAGTACTTCTGTGTCAAAACCTGAAACTGATCTGTTACATATTAATATTTTAGTTTAGTTGTCACATAGGTAAACTCCCTTTGTGTTTATGGGGAATTTAACTTTGGGAGATATTTTCAGAGTAGCTAACCAGAGCAAGCAGTCTCACTAATTTTCAGTTACAGCTTTCTTCTAGGCACATTTTAAAGTACCTTTTGAATGAAAGCTGAGTTTTAACCTTGATATTTTAGCCTGTAACCAAAAACTGCACATACTTTGATCTGTTGCTTAATATATATACATGTGTGTATTTGTATTGAGATCAATAAATACACAGTTTTTGTATTTGCAAGATGCTTTAACTTTGTAACAGCGGAAAGGCCGCAGATACAAGTAGTGCATGTATCAGGCTTACTCTTACTCAGGCTCTTACCTGCTTTTTCTGTCAGGCTTTAATTAATTAATTATTTTTCACGGTTCAGATAAATTTCAGGTTATGGTCTTGAGCCAGCTGTTGGTGGTATATATGTTACACAGACACTTCCTAAGGCATTGAGAGCTCAAATTCAGATTAATTTAAATTGTAGTTCCTAGTGAGATGTATGACTGTTTGAAGACTTAAGGAGCACTATACACAGTCACAGTGTTACAGAGAAGCTTTAAATTCTTTTAGGATAAACCTGAATTATTCCCATTACTACAATTCCAGATACACTGCAGATTAGTTTGTGAGTTATTTTGCAATTAACTTTTCACCCAAATACACATCTTTAAGTTCCACTTGAAGAATAAGCCATTTTCAATACTAGAGTGGTTTAGAAATGAGTGTCACATTCTTAACATTTGACTAATACTTCAGCTACTTTCAGTTATATTCTGTCATTGTTACAGAGAATCATCTCTGTTTCTAGTGTTTCTGGAGTTAGAAAAGATTGCCCTGTACACCTAAAAGTGTAAATGACAATTGCACTCCTTTTAATAAGCCCTTTATAACATTTGCTTTCATAATAGGATATTAAACTGAAATAATCAGAAAAAGGGGAGAAGGGAAGCAGTCTCAATGAGTACATATAACTTGGGAGCTTCAAGGACATCCTCAAACTCTTCTGCTTCTCAAATTCTCCAACCAGTGTGTATGCTGTGAATGCTTGCAAAACTCTCTAATTCTTCTATCTTTGCATGGCTGTCTAGACTCCTTCCTTTCCCCTTTTTTCTGGGACAGTTTATCCTTTCTCTTCGGTGTAGTTATCTTTCAGGGGTGGTTGGGTAGCCTGAACCTCCATCCTGGATTTTTGTGATTTTGCTGCTTTGATGAAAGCCCAGTCCAAGGTCAGCAGGTAACTTCGAATCACAAGGGGGCAATGTTGCCAACTCTGATTATCTTTCTGTAAATCTCACAGTATTTGACTTCTTTTTTTTCCCCTTGTCTATTTTTTTTGAGTCATTGCAGAAACTCAATCTGATCTAGTTCAGGATGTCCCTAGTCATGGCATAGTGTTGGACTAGATGACCTTTGAAGGTCGCTTCCACCTGAAATATTCTATGATTGCAATGTGAAAAGCTAAAATTAAATTTAAAAAAAGGTAAATTTCTGGCTTTTATGAATCCAAAGAAAAGACAATAAGAGGTAAATATCTAAATGTTACAAAACAGAATGGAAATGCCCAAAATAATGCGTTTTGCTTAAATAAAATAAGAAATTAAAACCTGAGTTACGATTTTGAATTCTTGGGGGTGGTAAGATTAGAGAACCTCTATCACTGAGAGTAAGGACTCAGTGGCCTCTGCCTGTAAATGATTTTAGCCTAGTACTAACCTCTGTTCCTACTCCCTTTCCCTCTCTTGAGGGAGGAATGGTTATCAGTGCACGTGTGTCTGATTGAGCATGCAAGGTAGGTGTGCTTGTGCATGTGCAACTGTCATTTTATTAGAAATAATAGTTATTTTGCAAAAAAACCTGAAATTTGCCTTTGTCTTACTGTTAAGAGTAGATTCAATGTTTTTGGTCAGGGTAAAATAATTTCTTCTTTCTACTTTTTCTGCAGCTTTTATCTGCTGTCAGTGGGGAACATTCCATGCAGCTAATATTGTGATAAATTGCTTCGAGATTTCTAAGTGCTTGTCCTAGGCAAACCTGCTCTGGATGGGCAGCTAGCAGCTGATCTGGGAGTTCTTTATGCTAACTAGTTACTTTCATTTATGATATCTGAAAGTGAAAATGAAAGTGTTTGCCCACAGCCTTGGGAGATAGGTCGTAATCATAGGCTGAACATAATAGATGAAACCCTGGAGGAAATGTCAAAAGACTAAAATTCTCTTTGGAGGAAATACTGAGCTTTTATCTATTGCTCATATTTGATAAGGGGTTGGCAAAAGGCTAAATGACTGAATATACTAAAAGGTCTAGAGTTATCATTCTTTATACTCAATAATTGTTTTCATTTGTTACAATCTGGTGTCTGCAAAAGAAAGGTTGTTTTTAATGCGATTGAAAACCTGATCTGGGGTCTGCAGTGACTCTGCTTGTGCCCTATTATTAAGTTACCTGAAAGCATGGGGGAAGTGGGGACATTTTAAGTGGAAATTTCATGACACAAGGCTTCCTACAAATTCAGTGTTCAGTAGGCTCAAGCCAACAAATGTGACTTCAAAGTGACTAATGTAGCTTGTCCTTTAGAACCACCTTCTAAAACCCTTTTGGATGATAAATTTTATTCAAAACTAAATAGAGATTAAGGAGATAAGGCTTCTGAAAAAATCACAATGTTAATAGATGGGATCAGCCCTCCCGAGTTCACAAGTAGGTTCTGAAGCCAAAATATGCAATTTCTGTATTCATTCTGGGAAACTTGATTTCAGAGACTTTTGATGTCCTGAGGTTTGGATGAAAGTAGATAAGCATTATTCTCTCTAAGGGATGGTGCTGCCATAGTTCTCATGAAATTTTCCCTATAAACGAGTCTCAGTGGAAATCACTATCTTGAGTTGTCTTTTTATTTTCTTTCTTTCTTTTTTTAAAAAAAAAAACTTTGTTGTTATTGTACTGTTCCTGAGAGTTGTGTACGTGTTCTCATATCTATTTGGCATAAAGAATACCAATGTCAGTTGTGCTGTTGTAGGGATGTATACATACATGAACCTATGGTATGCTGCCACATTTTCTTAAGAGAAGATGTTGCAGAGCCAGATCAAGGTGCTCATCAAGGAGAACAGTCCCCCTGAGATTTTGACTGTTTAATTCTACATTGAGTGCTTTGCTGAAAATTATAATATATCCCTGATTCTGAATTCGTCATGAGTAAGGTATTTAAGTGTGTGCATGTGCGTAAGCCATTTCCAGCCTCAGCTTAGTTTTTAAAACGATGTTTGTGTATTTTTCCAAACAGATGCCAGAGGAGCAGGCGTTCTGTGTATTTGTGAAAATAATGTATGACTATGGCTTGAGGGATCTCTACAGAAATAACTTTGAAGATCTCCATTGCAAATTTTTCCAGTTGGAGAAGTTAATGCAGGTGGGACTTGGGTAAAAAATTCCTCTACTTCTAGAAATGGAGGTACTGGCATGGAGAAGACATTAATGCTTTGCTTACATAAACTACTAGACAGTGAAACCCCTCTCCTTCTAGAGGTAGGGTAGAACCAAAGGAGGGAGGCTTAATAAATGGATCCAAACTTTGTGAGTCAGATTTAATTCCAATTTGTTTTGTCTTTCATATACCAATCTTGCTGCTAATCTTTGTATCCAAGCAGAATAGGTATCTGGTTTTTTCCTCCTCTCTATTTTCTAGATCTCTTCCTAAATCAGTACATTGATCGTTCTGTTAAGGCCAGAATCTTTTGGACTGACAATCATTAGTATTCTACTTTCTGTGAATTATGTCAGTGGTTAAGAGGTCAGGCAAATCAGGAGGCACAGCTCCAGATTGGGCAGAGAAGAGATTCAGAGCAGCCCCAAGGAGAAGGACTTGGGGGTGTTGGTCGATGGAAAAATGAACAGGAGCCAGCAGTGTGCACTCACAGCCCAGGAAGCCAACCGTATCCTGGGCTGCATCAAAAGGAGCGTGACCAGCAGGTCGAGGGATGTGATCGTGCCCCTCTACTCTGCTCTTCTGAGACCTCACTTGAAGTACTGTGTGCAGTTCTGGTGTCCTCAACATAAAAACGACATGGAACTGTTGGAACAAGTCCAGAGGAGGGCCACGAGAATGATCAGGGGACTGGAGCACCTCCCGTATGAAAATAGGATGAGAAAGTTGGGGCTGTTGAGCCTGTAGGAGAGAAGGCTGCGTGGAGACCTCATAGCAGCCTTCCAATATCTGAAGGGGGCCTATAGGGATGGTGGGGAGGGACTC
>JAOEHY010043724.1:0-23881 GCA_025447955.1 Psilopsiagon aurifrons | reverse complement strand
AATTCTTTACTGTAAGGGTGGTGAGGCACTGGAATGGGTTGCCCAGGGAAGTTGTGAATGCTCCATCTCTGGCGGTGATCAAGGCCAGGTTGGACAGAGCCTTAGGTGACATGGTTTAGTGGGAGGTGTCCCTGTCCATGGCAGGGGTTGGAACTAGATGATCTTGAGGTCCTTTCCAACCCTACCTATTCTATGATTCTATGTTTGGTTTTAGCTTTCACTGGATGTATGTAGATTTTTATGCTAACAATTTTAGTCTGCTTCTTTGTCTTTTTAGTTTGCTGTTTTTTGCAAGCCTCCTAAAAGGATGTTCTGCAATTATAAAAAAAAAAATTAAAAAAAAAAAATACAAAAAAACTTACTTAAAAAAATATGGTTCTTGTTGCTAAAGTATATTTGCTTTCATTATAGAGGATCTTGCTAAAGGGTTTATTAAATGTTTACACACACATATACATTTATACATGTGTGGATAGAGAAAATTATTGTTTAGAGAACATGTCTGGTGACTTCAAAGTAAAAACTGACATGCTTTTGAAATAGAACTCTGGATTCAGCGTTCCTGAAGCAAAAACATACTCAAAATTATTTTTGTTAAGAATATTTAAACCTCTAAAGTCAGTTCAAGCTTTTAAAGAAGATAGGATATCATCCTTAAAGGGTGCTGCTTTGGAGGAATTATGTGCTACCAATTTTTTTACCATTATTTTCTGAATAGCAATGCTTCTTGAATAAGAACTTTAGATAAGCATATATAAAATATCATGCAAAGAGACACATTGTTCACAATATTTTTCTCCAATAGGCATTCTTTGCAGCTTCCTTTGTTTTTTAGTTTTTGCTTCATCTGTGAGGGGATAGTTTAGTAATAATTGCAACCTTTATTTAGACACAATTATCAGGAAAAGTATATTTCTTTTCTCACTAGTTCTTGTAGTTGGTCGGGGTACTATTGGAATTAAAATTAAAATATTGTCTCCTGTTAGAGACAGTAGTTGTCATCACTGATTATGAACTGCCCAGATGAGTTCCTGCCTAACAGTCAGGAAATTACTCAATTTTGATGTTATCTACGCTTGTTAGAAATCTGAAAGAAATGCCTCTTCACTATTATCTTTCAAATTCATGTGGTATCCCAAATTCAAGTTCCTATATTGTAGGAACTAATGCTTACACTGTTTAGTGGGAAAATACAACTTAATTTTAAGAATTCCAGCTTTGTTTTTTCAGTTACAGGAATTTCAGTTTGTTTGCCTTCCACCCCTCACTTTTTAGAATGCTCTGCCATTATGTCGGCTTTAATTTGCATGTAGAAATAGATTATTTTACCTCATTACTTTTTGGCTTACTTGAAGCAGAGTTTCAGTCATCATATGAAATGAGAAAGCTCTGAGTCACATTTCAGAATTAGTCTATAAAAACCTGCCTTTCCCCAATGTGTTTTCTCATGCATACATGTACTGCCAGATTAGAAAGTAATTCAAGATTAGTGAAACATGGTCAGATTGATTAACAGCCAACAATTAAATCATTTCCCAGTGGAAGACCTTGATATTTTTCAGTTCTTGCTATTGGGTTGTATAGATCAAGTGCCTGTTACACAGGTTGCCACCCAGGACACAAGGAATAGCATTAGGTGTACTTTGTCAAACTCCAGCAAAGCATGTGGAACACCATGGACAATAAACGTGTTAATTCTCTCCAGAGAACCTTTAGTACAAAATATTAATGTAATATATTAAAAAAATCTAATAACATATTGTTATGTATTTAAATTGAAATTTCATGCTGCAATGGTAAATTTTTACTCAAATAACAAATTTTTACTTTGTATGAAGTCAATCTGCACAGGGTAACTGATGTGTACGTGCTTTACCCAATTATGTAAAATAATGAGCACTTGTGCACATTTTTGTGCAACATAGTCATCGTAAGAGCACAACTGTCAGCTGCTGCAGAGAAATACGAAACCTAAAAACCCACAAAAATCATAAAATATAATGTTGAAAGAATTACAGTAAGCACTGCACATACGACTACATATGACACACCATTAATAAATAGTTTGGAGCACAGACTGAGAACTTCAGGAGGAATTCCAACATTCTGAATGTTTCCTTTTTAGTATTTGCTTTCGTTGTAAATATTACTGGAAATTCACTTTTAAAATGTGAATAAAACCTGTTTGAGGTTGTATGCGTGAGTAACAATTTAAAATTTTCACTGCTTGTTGAATAAAACTAGAATCAAGCACTGAAATATTTAAATGTGTTCTATATTTTCAAACTTCTGCCGTTACAGTTCAAAGCCTGCTAGGTCTGAGATATAGCAATAGAAGTCCTTTGCACATGCAGCACGGCTGGCATTGTGGCAGCACTGCAAACTTTGACTGATCTGTCAACCTCTGGAGGGCATGATGCTCAGCAGCTGATAAAGTGCTCTATGCTGAAACCAAAATTATGGGTTCTAATGAACCTCAGAAATGTTGCTGTCTTTGAAATGTGACTCCCTGTCCAGTGAGAATTGGGCTGCTTTCACAGTACTGAACAGCCACTGGATGATAATGACCTTCAATAGCTACAGCTTGGGGCTAGATTTGAGTTTGATACTAAGAGGTGAAAAGCTTTCAAACTCAGTACCAGTCCCTTGAGCTATTTAGTCCTTCCAATGACTTATGTCTTGGTAAATATAAATCCCCTTTGTCCTCATCATGCTTGTTACTCTGCAGCAGGTTTTGTAGCGTCTTTGTATCGTATCTTTATGGTAGATTTTCTGTAGATTTGCACCCTATTCTATTCTCATTCACATCATCTGAAAAAAAAAAAAACCAACAAAACAATCAACCAACCAAAGCCAGTGCTCTTGCAATGAGGATTTCTTTCAAAGTCCACCAACATCAGGTAACTCTGGCTTTGCTAGTTTTTGAGCCTTCACTGAAAAGAATTTGGGCAGCTGCATATTTCTTCATGGTTTTACTCAGTGCAATCCACATCTCAAGCTCAGTGTTGCAGTGCATATTTCTCAGAAATCTAACTGGTTAAAGTCAACTCAACTCTCCTGTCAACATTGTGTATATCTTTAAAGCAATATCGTCATGAGTAGAATAAAGAAAGATAATATCTCTATAGCAGCTCAGATTTTCTCTGTAACAGATAAAACATTCTGCCTAGGTTTCTTCTTTCCTCATAACTTCTGTCTTCCTCTTGATTGAGTAGGTGTCCTGGGTTCAGCAGTAGCAGTCATTTTTTCTCCTTAGTAGCTGGTGCAGTGATGTGTTTTTTGACTTTCGGCCTGGGAACAGCGCTGATAGCGCTGATGTTTTTAGTTGCTGCTCCAATGTTTACTCTGACCAAGGACTTTCTGAGTCTTATGCTCTGCCAGGGAGGAGGGGAAGCCGGGAGGAAGCAGAGACAGGATACCTGACCCAAACTAACCAAAATATTCCATACCACAGCACATCATGCCCACTGTATAAACGAAGGGCAGTTACCCAGAAGGGTTAGATCACTGCTTGGTCAGGCTGAGTGTCAGACAGTTGGTATTCTTTTCCCTTGTTATTTCCCTCATCATTATTATCATTGGTGGTAGCAGTAGTGGTCTGTGTTATACCTTAGTTACTGGACTGTTCTTATCTCAGCCCATGGGAGTTACATTCTTTTGATTCTCCTCCCCCAGCCCTCCAGGAGCTGGGGTGAGGAAGAGGGGTGAGAGAGAGACTGCATGGTTTTCTGAGTTACAGCTGGGCTTAAACCATGACAGTTCTTTTTGGTGCCCAATGTGGGGCATGGAGGGTTGAGATAATGACAGATCTGACCAGAGTGTGTCCAATCATATTTATGATAAGCATTTGTTGTTTCAGATTAATAGTCACTCATCACAATGCTGATTTATTGACTCTCAAAGTTGTTGCTCTTGATCTCGGAGTTTCAGCATGTCATACCTTACTTACAGCCGGTATTTGCTGTGTTAGTGTTTATCAGCTGAGGGGCTTGTGCTAAGGTTCTTGTTTCACTGTACTTTATGGTAATGACTTGTAATACAATAGACTAATTGATCATGAAACTGATCTGGCTTGTGTTCCCAGTGTGGTTACCACCTCTATACTTTGGGAGGTATATAATAGAAGCGTATAGCAATTACACATGTTTTTTCCCTTCTTCTGGTGATCAGCCTATGGGTGAGACATTCCCACACACCCTAGTGACAAGCACAGCAGCTACTCAAAGTCTGACTACAACAGATAATGCAGCTACTCCAGTTCCAAACACAGCAGCTACACCAGCCCCAGTGACAAGTACAACAGCTACCCAAACTCAAACCACAACAAGTGGCGCAGCTACTCTAGCTCCAGTGACAAGTACAGCCGCCTCATTTGAGAGTTCTGAAGGTTTAGAATGGCCTCTGGGTACCCTAGAGACCTGCCTGCTGATTGTGATGGGGTTACCATGTTGGCATGCATCCAGAATGTGTTTTACCCATGACCATTTTGTTTGGTCCTGAGAGTTAAGCAGAGTCGGGTTTCTACCTTGTCTGGGATTAGACGATGATGTAGAAGGACCAAGAGATTTTCCCCGAGGCTGGACAGTTCATGAGTGGCAGGGTGTGTGCAGCAGTATGGGCGAGTATCTAGTCCACTGGGCCCCTCCAGTGCTTTGGAAGGCAGCTGTATGGAGTCCCCGACAAAAAGCTGCAGAAACTGCTGAAGGGGAGGTTGAATTATTTTGAGCCTGGTGGGCCATGACACTTCAGGCCATCAGGGCAGAGACGCAGCACACAGATGGACTCATGGTCAAGGGGTGGACATAGCAATGGACACTATAGCCCAGGTTATTCAAAAGTGTGAACACTGCACACAGCTTCTCCTGCTCTGAAAGACTGTTATAACAGATAAAGCCTGATATCATGGACCGGATGGACTCAGCAGCTTTATAAGGATTGGTCCATGCACTAAGGAATGATCACTCTCTCTCTGTGTTTGTGTGGATGTCTATCTATATATATATATGAGATAACAGTGATGATATATTGAAAATGTGGGATCTGAGCATGATGTGAATGGCATGGAATAAGCGGTGGATACTGTCCTGGGTTCAGCAGTAGCAGTCATTTTTCTCCTTCTCAGTAGCTAGTGCAGTGACGTGCTTTTGACTTTTGGCCTGGGAACAATGCTGATAACATTGATGTTTCTAGTTGCTGCTCAGTAATGTTTACTCTGACCAAGGACTTTCTGAGTCTCATGTTCTGGCAGGGAGGAGGGGAAGCCGGGAGGAAGCAGAGACAGGATACCTGACCCAAACTGAACAAAGAAGTATTCCGTACCACAGCACGTCATGCCCACTCTATAAACTAGGGGCAGTTCCTGGAAGGGTTAAATCACTGCTCGGTCAGGCTGGGTATCAGTTGGAGGGTGGTGAGCAGTTGCATTCTCTTCCCTTGTTATTTCCCTCATCATTATTATTATTAGTGGTAGCAGCAGTGGTTTGTGTTATACCTTAGTTACTGGGCTGTTCTTACCTCAACCCATGGGAGTTACATTCTTTTGGTTCTCCTCCCCATCCCTCCAAGAGCTGGGGGGAGGAAAGGGGGGGGGATGAGATATTGGTTGTGTGGTTCTGAGTTACAGACTCAGAACCTGGAAAGGGGAGGAAAGGGGGGAGAATGAAGTAGCAGCTGTGTGGACTTAAACCACAACAGTAGGTCAGTAATGTAAACTGATAAACTTCTGAGAAACACGGTGTGGACATGAAAACTTTCACCAAGCTCATCAGCTTAGAATGGCCTCAGGTGAAAAGCATGTATATGTACATGTTTATACATGTTTGGTTTTTATTGACTATTCATTAAACATTTTCATAATAACGTACATACCCTGGTATTTTGAGGGGCATAATGTGACACTAAAAGCTACAGCCCTAAAGCATCATTAAAGTAATGTTCACACTGAATATATCTTTTCCTTACCTGGAGCAGAACCCACGTGTGGGCTAGCAAGTATCAAAGAGCTTTTTCCTTTGAACATTTCCTTCATTTTATATATATATATATATTAAAAAAAAAAATTCCCTGGCTGATTATTACAGTATTTAGACCATACTTTGTCTCTGCACTTTCACTCACTTAAAATAATGTCCTCTTACAAATATATTAATTCAGATCCCTTCAAACATAGCATGGCTTAGAGTACATATTTACATTGTAGTTGATTGTAAAGAACCTAGTAAATTGCAAGCATTCTTAAGCTGAGAATATAAACCATAAAACCTTGTCTGCCTTTGTTGTTGTACTTTAATTCTGTTAATCGCCCTAGGTAAAGATTAGCTGCTGTTGTCAATTTAATTCAGCTTCAAACAAAGCAACAAGGTCACTATTATTTTTTTTTTATTTATTTTTTTCTTTAAGCAAACAGGATTGAGTTGTCATGTAGTTCTAATAGGCAGCACAGGGAATCATTAGTCCACCTCAGCTCCCTGACTGATGGGCATTTCACTTCAGTCATCTGACCACACACTAGTGGCCCAGTACTATTGACACTGTGTCAGAGCTGAGAGAAGATGCCTTAATCGGCTCAGACACTCTCTGCATTGATTTGACAAGTTGCTGTAATGACCTTCTTGTTTTTCTGAAGGATTACTGTTTACCCAGGGAGGTGGTGCTGAGCTCATGTGCTGCATTGTCATGGAAACTATTATTGTTGCATCTTGATCCCATTAACGCTGTGGTGTGTGACACAGATATGAGACACTGAAAATTTCAATGAAGTACATTCCACCTCAGTAACACTAATCACTGAACATTCATTACAAAATTTGCACCTAGTTCTGGATAGCTTGGCCAACAGGAATTAAAGGACTATGGCTGCTTAAGGCCTTCCTGCCTTGTTTGGGTATTGCATGAGGCCTAGGTAGATTCTTTACTTTCAAGGCTGAATGTAACACTGTTCATTTGTTTGTTTGTTTGTTTTCTTCTCTAATTTTTGCACTTTGACTTATGTAGCTTGCCAGTAATTTATTGTACTTCTGATTATAGAAAGCAATAAGAAAATCAAGATGGGAAGAAAATAAACTTTATACTTGAGACATGTATATCCATCAAGGAAAAACAGCATTTTGGGGAGGAGAGGGTTAGGTGATGTACTGAACATTTTTTGGATCATACTGAGAGTGTAGAAGGCTATAGCTAATATTTTTTTTGCAATTTCCATGTTGCTTTAAGATACGGCAAGTGGAAAAACATCTCAGACCTTACAACTCTAAATTTGCTCTTGTTCAGTGCAAGCAATTTTTTCTTAGCTATTTCCTTCTTGTATTTGCTATATGAATGTGTGATCTTTACTATCTCTAGAAATTAGTTTCCTAGTACACCAGATTTGGGAACAGGCTGAAACAAGCATGGCTCCACCCATCATTTAGGCAAAAAAGAGTGAAAAAGAGCCACTCATATGAAGCAACTAGCTCTAACAGGTTGGTCTGTAAGATGAGATATCTAATTTCTTGGAAAATGTAGTATAGCAGCCTTTCTTGCAGGCTGGATCTAGTGATTAAGCTGCAACAGAAGTGGTTGTTCTGACAAATTTGAACAATTTCCTGTACATTGATTTTTTTGATGAGAAGGAAAGAAAATCCCCAAAGTTTTTATGTGAAGAATCATCTTTCCTACATGGCTTAGTAATTGGGAAATATTGTTTGAAAACATGTCGATAGAAGATGAGCTCTTAGCTAGTGGCTGTGAGCTGCGAATGAATGAATGATGCTATAGGAGTAGCACTTTAGGAAAAGGGGTTTTATTTGAAAATTAAGAATTATTTCAGTTTTATTCTTCACTCTTCATCTTACATGTTGCAAGGCTACCCAGGCTAAGGATGTGTTACATCTTAAGATATCTGTCTGAATGAGATGTTGGAATCAGTACCTAACTGCAATAATACCTACCATTTCTCTCCAGTCCAATACACAATCATCCAGTCATCAGCTAATAGTCTGGCTTATTGACAGATGTATCTTATTGACTTCCTTGTTTAACTTAATGAATAATGAAATGCCTTTTACAATATTTGAGAAAGTACTGAGTAACATTTCCCGCACGATGCAATCAGTTTTCATCTGATCACACAGTCATTAATATTTCTGCCTTGATTCTACATTTTCTTGGCAAGGTATTGTCTCAGTTTCTTGGCACTTCAATGCATGGTACAGTGCACTGAATGCTTTTTGTGGCATTCTGCTTTAAGAAGATGTGTAAAAATTACAGTTTTTGAAAGATTTATTTCTCAGAACACAAACTAGGAAGGCTTCCCAGCAACATCATCTGGAATCAAAAATACAAACAAGCCTATTCTGTCAAAATGTTTTTTCCCATTGATTAACTATTGAAATGCTGTTATAAAGTCAAAGGTGATTATGATTACATTTCCTTTTTTATGGAGAGGAATAAATCATTCGCAAGTGTAGGATGCGCCAAAGTCTTTTTAGAAGAGCTATTCTTGAGAGGCAGAATATGTGTACCTGTATTCACATTTATAGCTATTTCTTGGTGGTTTCTGTGGTCATTCTTAATGTGGCAATTTGTTATTTGGTTTTTTTTATGACAAGAAAATTCTTCGGTTTACTTGAGATAGGTTAAGTTTATAAAGCGAGTTCTACCTTAGAAAATATTTGTCAGATTCAGATTCCGAGCTTTTGTTTGCTTGGAACTTCCTAATCCTCCTTTGCAATAACAAAAAATCTTGAGAACAGTAGTTTAAGCATTACTTAGCAAAGGCAGTGAGTACGAGAGAGGCAAAGGCTCTGGTACGAGTCAGGGTCTGAGACTGTAAGGAAGCACTGTCTTCATTGCTTCATGTTTGAAGGTGCAGAAGAGTGCTTGGTTCCATTACATAGAAGAAATTATCTGATTGTGACAAGAAAAGGCTCCTTTATCTTCTGCATTCAGACCAATGTATGGGCAGTTGCTTGTTGTATAAAACTGAAAACTGAATCCAGGAATTATGCCTTTCCTGATCCAAGCAAAACTGCAATTTTCTTATGCCACACACTCTTAGTTGCTTAGTTAAACACAGTCTTGTGTTGTCAACATTGAATAACCAGGCATTAGATAAATACAATTGGTAGTATATCATATTTAAAAATTCTTTATGGGTTAATCTCATGCATTTAGAAATGTATTTATGTGTGAGGTATATATGTACATTATGTACTAATTATAATGTGTTTCTGTACAAGTCAGGAAAAGACAATAGCATGTACTATGTTGAAGTAGATTGTGTTCAGTTAAATATTAAAAAGATTCACTGTAGAACTGCTAGCAGACTCTGCTGTATCCATGTTGCATTACCTGCAATTCAAATTAAAGACTGAGTGAATGCAGAATTGTTGTATCACTTAGAATTAAAACATGTTTCAAAGTGATAACTCAGCATAATTGAATACCTATATGGCATCAGAATGTTGATTTAGCAAATAGGGATACTGCATTCAGCTGAAATAGCACTTAATGATATTGAAATTAGTAGTGTTATCAGCTTTTTTGTTTGTTTCCCATGACATACTCTTGAATGAGATGCTTTAGGCTAAAATAAAATATTTAGACTTAATATTTTTTGCTTGCTTATCTACTAAAATTTGCCTTGGTCTTGTTCAGGAAGTGGAGTTTTTTTCAGGAAGTGGAGATTTTTACATTTGGAAGCAGCTTTTCCTGCATGCTAATTTTGAGAGACTTCAAAAGTAAAGGCATTTTTGAGGCCTACTCTGTTAAGATAAATCAGTGTGCCCCTAACACTACCCTGCTGTTTAGCCACTCAGTGTGTTTGTGTTTCTCTTTAATAAAGATGCAAGATCTAACAGACATTATCAATCTTTTTTGGCACAGTCCTTTCAGAATTGCTATTAAAGTGCTAAGCATCCAATACGATAAGACTCCTTCCTAGTCAAATCAAATTCTAAGGTTTTTGATGCCAAAACGGAAAATCTTTGTGTGACGGCAAGAGTTTTCCAAAATAAATCTCTCTTGTGGTATGCCAGAATTTGTGTTAACTGCAATGACTAGTCCCAGTTTGAATAACTGCTTGTTGCTGGCCAACCACTGTAACATATTTTTTCAGGTGAGATTTCAGTAGTTATTTTTTTCTAGTTTCTTGCTGAAACTGGTACCTCCACTTTTTCAATCAGAAGTTCCAGTTGGCAGTCTGGTAGCATTAAGATTCCTTATACAAAGATTAAACTTTTTAGCAGCATTTCACAATACATGATAAATAATGATAATTCAAGCAGAGCTGCCCACGAAATATCTAATTTAATTGGTTCTAAATTTTCTTTTATGATGTTTCCTCTTGTTTCTCATAGCAGGGTACCAAACAGTCCCAAATTAAGAATCTTACCAATTTTGATTTTACTATTTGCTATCTAGCATCCTGTAACTATCCAACTTTTCCAAGCTGAATAACTATGAATTTCATCAGTTTTCAATAGAAGCACGTTACATCATGCTGTTTAAAAACTCTGTTTCTGGTTTATGAATCTTTTCAATTCCATTCTGTTGTACTTCTGATGTGGCAAAGCCAAACAATGCTTCATATGAGGACATCCTATTGTGAAGTACAAACAAACCTCAGCTCTTCCAAATAATTTGTTTAGGTTTTACTATTATTTTATATTAATTGCACTTGATTTAGTAGTCCTAGAAAAAAGAAGAATTTCCCAAAGACATTTCTGGTGAAGGCAACTGGGAGAGTTCAAATCTGTAAGCAGTCAGGTGGAGCTCTTGGAGAGTAAGAATACAAGCAATTACTCCTCTGAATAGTTCATTGAAAATGTAACTTTTCTGTCACACTTAAAGTATTTGTTTAGATAAGGGGAGCTGGACAGTGAGTTGGGTTTTTTTGTTTGTTTGTGGGCCTCTTTTAAGGAGAGAATATAAATAAATTACTGTTTGTGGTTCTACCAGACCTGCCATAATTAACATTGCATTGAGGAATCATTTTATGCAGCCACAGGGAACAGACCTAGCTCTCCCTGTGTCTTTTGGCAGCATATAGTACAATTACACAGCAATACATAGCGCTAAAATAATGATACTCTACAGAGCTTTATTTTTGTCTCTTTTTTTTTTTTAAATGATGGACATTTTTGTTCAAGATTTTTGATTCGTTCAATACACTTGGAATTTTTCATTAGTTGCATTTTTCTCTTATGTAAAGGGACAGCACAAGCAATTTAACTGCAAAACCTTATGTACAACTGCACATCCAGAATCTGGACTGTAGTTCAGCTTGTACCTTTATGACGCAGCTTCTCAGGTTAATTTTCATGTCTCATTAGGGTGAATACAGTGCTGGTTTTCTTTCAGCAGGACACAACATGCAATCTAAAGTGTTCTTGCATTTGGTTATTTAAACCTAAGCTTTGACCATATCAACAGATGTCCAGAAAGTAAACAGGTGCGCGCTCCTGAAACAGTAGTTGTGCTGTTGTCCCACATGCTAAGTGCGACATAGCTTAGGTCCCTCGGTGACAGAGGCAGATGAGAATGCATTTGGTCTTTAGCAGAATGTCCACAGCTGTGGCTGTAGCTACAGAGAAGGGAAGCACATGTGCTACCTCACGTTAAGGTAACTCTTTTATATATGCTACCTCTGCTTCTTCAAGTAGAAGACCTTAAAGTATTCCTGGTAGAATAATCTTTCAGGTTGCCAAGGGTCCGCTCTAACTTTTTGAAACCAAGAATTAGAATCATTTTTGTGGCAGCGTTCCTGGCTTGACTTTCCCCTCTCATGTCAGTGTGGAAAACTAATAGGTTCATCAAACTCAAGACGAAGTTTGGATTGTTGCAATACACATTTGTGTTACTGCCTTTGCTTGCATGCTTTTGAGAAATCGCATAATTTTTTATCTTTTCTCATTCCATCCTTTTACAAGATTCCTTCTTAGGTCATTCAACCATATTTTACATATGGTAAGGATTGTGTTGGGGTTTTTTCCCTTTAGCAATATGTGTAAATAATACTATTTGATTTATTAATTTAAATGTCTTGTTACTACATTGACCTGTTTCCTTTGATATTTTTCCATTTTGCTTGTTGCTGTGTTTCCTATCGAATTGCCTGGTCTTCATAAGTTAGTAGCTCTCTCTTTCAAAGTCTCCTTTGAGAATATTTTCAACACCTTCTAATATTCTAAGTTTCTGAAGAACAAGCTGGCTTAGATTAATGTGGTATACAAGCACATTTTGGCAGTGCTTTGAATTTTTTTGTGATGAGAGAATAATTTTGGTGACTTTTCTTTAGATACATCTATATACTGCACAATCTAGAGAACAGACATTGTCTTACTGTTTTGTGATAGGCCTTTCACATTTTCTGTTGGGATGTAGCAGCCTTTAGAATTTTTGTGTGTATTCTACTACAAAGAGTAGTATATCTGTCTGCAAGGAAAAGTGCCTTTGCTGATACTGCTGCTTGTAGTTCATCACATTGTATCACAGAAAATGTTATTCATTGATTGTGCTGACAGTGGCAGTAAAAAGAGCTAAGTCTGTTTTACATTGCTGATGAGAATACATATCTCGTAACTCTTGATGCACACTTTTGACTCCAGATCACTTCTCCTTATCCCCTTCCCCCATTTAAACTAAACACATGTTTTTCTATTTTGTTATATGAACATGAATTAATAAAGAGAGGAAATGAGAAGTCATTTTTATTGCATATTTTTTCAACATACAAGTCTTCTTTGACTTCTTAGTAAAAATTAACAACTACAGAATCTATTTCATCTGTGAAACCTGTTATAGATTGCATTATTCACTCGATTGTAACAGTTGAAATGATTACCATCTGTGATCTAAATATATGCTTATATTGGAATGCAGAAAGTATTTCATTATTAATGCCTTCTTATAAATCCAACTTTCATTTCGATGACAATCTGTTCACTTCATGACAACCAGAGTGTGTTCCAGTTCTTGGTTGTGTTTGATCATTGTGTGCAAGTTGCAGAGTCATTTAAAATGTCTTTCATTACGGCATACAGGTGTGCATTAATCTTGCATTTTTCTCTAGGTAGATCATGCGTCCATGATAGATGTAAAATTGTACACTAAAATAATCATGGCAAGTTTTGTAAAGGGCCATGAAATATTGTATTTTAATCAAGAAGGGAAGAAGTCTTTTCTTTGCAGTAGTTGGAGTAACAGCTCATGAATGTGATTTCTCAAAGCTGTGGAGACCCACTGTCATTTATCCAAACAAGTATTCTGTCAAACAGAATTCTTGGAGTTTTTTTGATACATAAGGACCAACAAGTGGTCTATCTACTAGATGGATTTTATACTACTGTACTTTCTATTTCTGTGTGTCTGCCATGCTAATATGTTTATTCATTTTAAAAAAGTCAGGCAGAGTTAGTAAAACGTACAGGACATTTCCTAATCCCTTTTTCTGATACCTTTGCAGCACTGTAGAAAGCTAAAGAGATTGGGAAACTGCATATATCTTATAGTGGTTGGAAGTGTTTCCAGTTGCCAATAGGTGTTATGATACCCTACCAACATCTTTGAAGCTCTCTGTAGTCAAAAGCGATGCAGGAAGAAAGAGGGTGCACTGATGGGCTCATCATGCTCATGCTTAACTGAGTATTCCTTTTGGAGCACAAGCACCTAATAAACATGGGTCTTTGAGGATCCTAGGCTGTACTAAAGCTTGATACTGCACTTTCATGACTTTCAGCAATTTGTTTCTGCCGTAAGTAATGAATTCATTCTTTACCATTCTTCCCTAAAAGATTTGCCAGTTCTTTCTTTATTACGACTCCTGTAATTCCTCACATTTATTAAGACGCTGTAACTTAGGTTCAATATTGTATGTTTTATAGTAAGAAAACCCCACTGCCCCTCCCCCTCTAATGAATGCCAGAATTACCACAAAGCTATGCCCCATGAATAATGTATATAGACCAATTAAATGAAACTACTGCACTAGTTCTCCAGGGGCATAACTTGTGGAAATGGCAGTCTTGTAGGCAATGGCACTATGTTTTGACACCTGAAGCTAACCACATGTAGCTACTTGCAATGTTTTGAATTCTATGAATTTATACCTTTTGTCTTCAAGCAAATGTGATTATTGTAATTCTAAATGATTAGTGCCTGAATTTATTTCTTTGCATTAGCTGAGGCTGCAAAAAAACTTTCAAATTTCAATGCAGAATAGTGGGCCTGACTCATTTTGGATTTACTTAGGAGATAGAAGTAAAAGTCCAACTCAGCTTCTGACTGTGAAAAGACATGTTGACTTGATATCTCCATTTGAATAAAATCAATGTCTTGAAAACAATAGGCTATTAAAAGTTTTACTAAAGATGACACAATTATGCTGTGTGAGGAAATCTATTCCTCTGTGAGCATGAGTCCATCACTGGTTGCAAAATGGTAGATATGTGTAAAGCTACAGCAGCCATATGACTAACAGTAAAATGAGCAAAATTGCTGAGACATCCTGTTCACTGCAGCCTTGCCTACTCTGTTACAAAAAGGGTGCAGAAAGAAATGACTGCTGCCATGGGACTTCCAGTCCTGAGCAGGTAAGTCTGTTCAGCATAGCCTTACTTTACTGTTCATATCCCCAAGCTTCTAGGAACCTATATGTCTTCATAAGCTTAAAATCAATTTGTTCTCTCAAGAAGACATCTTGAGATGAAGAGCTGAAATTCAGCTTGCTCATAGTTATTAAACCACATACGATGCTTTTTAGAACAGCCAATAGACAGAATAGTCCAAGGTATAATGTTCAAAAAGTAATTAAGGCATTTAGGAACATAACTAACACTAAAAGTCTATGGGATTTATGCTCTTATACACCTCTGGCACTTGATTAAAAAAATACAATTTCACCAGATACTACTCTGGACTGTTACTGGGACTTAAGTTCTGCTGATTCAGATATGACCTGCTGTTGCGGCCCTGCTGTTTCCTCTCTCTCTGCAATTCTCATTCTATATTGGCCTATATAGGCAGGAATTTTCAATGACTTCCAGAGTTACACCATGTGATGGAATGCCCATGTATCCCTGGGTCTTTCTTTTGAAGAGACCAGCTTTGGATTGCAGAGGTTCATAAAGTGGAGACTATGTCATAGAATTGGTTTACAATGGGTGCAGCATGGACCTGCATTTTGACTGTAGCATCTGAATAAAGCTTCAATTCAAATAACAATATTGTCTTTCTTCATGAGATTAAGATGCTTTGATTGCTCTGTGAACTTGAAGAAATTGATTTTATTTTATAGAATCATTTTAATTACAGCTAACAGTTTTTTTTTATCCTTAAACATTTTATTCTTTGTGTCCCATTACTATACTAGTGGTCTATGGATTCATAGTCATACAGAGGAATAAGTCTTACTTGAGCATTAATTCAATAATGTATACATAATGGCATATAGAATATTTAACATCAAGGCCACTATCTTGAATTTGGCTCTGAGATTACTGACAGAACCTAATAATCATCTGACAGTTCTGTGTTGGCCTATATGAAAACTGGCGATTCAAGCCTAAGTGGTCACACTGCAAAAAACAACCCACAAAACCAAAACCGCCAGCTTCTTGTGCTGCCCTGAGAATACACTCAACCTTGAACTAGAGACACATTAGTAGACTTGTTTGCATTTTTCCTTCATCCACACTCCCTGGTCTTTGAATGAGCATTTTAAGCCCCAAAGCCTTCAGTCAAGAAGTTCTCTCCCTCTGCCAGGTTTTCACAGCTTCTACTGCAATAGCCACTATTCCTACCTAGTATATGCAATAATTTGAGTAGCTGAACATGGGTCTTAGATTTCCAGCAGTGTTGCTCAAGCTAACAAGTAAATACTGTGGGGCATTGTTTCTGTCACTGCATAGTTGTTTCGGCAGTCAGCAGTTGATTAACGCGTGTAACATAATATGCTCGTAATGTCAATTTGAGAAGAATTAATCAGGGACTAGAGGTTGTCACCTCTTTCAGAACATTAATCGAGAACTTTGCAGAATAATTAACTGCACATAACTCAAATATTGGCTAAAAAACTCAAAAATGGAGAAGGGGGAGTAAATAAGCAAACAAAAGAACAAATAAACAAAAAAAAAATCACTCCAAAACAAGCAAATCCCAAACTCAAACCAAAACCAAAAAACAAAATAAAACTGTCAAATTGTATACTTTCCTAATAGAAGGTTGTTGTAGGAAACTGATCAATTTAGCAATGAACCACATACATCACATGCTCAGTTTCCTTTGCAAATGTCTTTCATGAAACAGGGAAAATATTTGTGCGTATTTTCAGCATATTAAGATAAGCAGTAGTTCTTATTTTTTATTCAGAATACCAAGAGACAACATTACTTCACAAATCCTAACCATCCAGAAATTATTTGAAGCCCTGATGCACCCATTTTTGGGAGCATAGCTAAGTCTTGCACTTAAAAACAGAAGAGTTGCATATGCAAAATTTTCACAAGTGACTCAGAATTCTAGCTTTTTTTTTTTCTTCATAAGCACTGAGCCTTAAAAGCAGTTGTGTAATTACTAGCATTAGGAGAAGATAAATATTTGACCCTCCTTGTTAATTGCAACTTTTGATTTAAGCTTTTCCTTGGTGTTGGCACCTACAAGATCAATTTTGTTTACAATCTAAGAAATGTAAAATGTGTGTATATATACACACACACACACACACATATATATACACATACCTATATAGGTACATAAAAAGAGACAGTAACATCAATGGCATTATTAGGAGAAGCTTGATGGAATGAGCAGCAGGAAAAGAGAATGCTGGAATCTCTCTTTTTGTAGATCTTCCTAGAAGAAGACAAAGCAAACCAATGCCTCAGCATTTAGATTAGTTGCTGTGTCACTGTCATCCTTTTAAGAAAAAGGGAAGTTGAGGAATTCAGGTGCAGAACTATATCCATTCATTCCTTCTTCATAAAGCACAAAGACTATATTATTTCAAGGAAATAGAAGTTAACTTTATTTTCAAGTCAATGAGTTGCTATCAAATAATCAAGCTAGTCTATTGTATATTATCTTCTGTTTATGACTTTTGTGTGGTTGACCATAAGCCCATTCTCCCTACAGTTTTCTTTGCCAGAAAAGACAACAAAAAGCTGTTTATGTTTATTTATTTACATTCAAATTATACATCATAGAATGAAGGATATACAGCCAAGCAGGAAGAACGTGTTTTAGTGTATAACCTGTATCATTGCACCATATACACCTTGAAAATCACATGTTGACTTTACTTTCCATTTTTTAAATAAATATGCAATTTTATATTGACGGTTCCTTTCGCAGCCTATTTTGTCAAAGTTCAGGTCTGCTTATAGATTATTGTTATTGATGTTATAGCTTTGCTGATCAGAAACAGTTGGTTATTTTTTCCACCAATTAACTTTTTTCAAAACTCAGAAAAGATAAATACAGTAATTAAATGTAATAATTAGAAAGCCTTGCATAACAAGCAAGACTTTTAAGATTATTAAATAGCTGAATGTGAGCCTGATAGCCTGCTTAACTAATTGCTAAACTGTGGAACAACTGCAATTCCTATGTCAATCTAGTCTCTTTTATGGAAGTGATTTGAGTCAATTGCTAATGAAATTGAGAAATTTAGAAGCAGCTTTCTGACTTTCAAGTGACAGGCCTCATATTTAACTCAAGAAATGTGACAGTTAATGACAACATGAAAGTACTGTGAATTATTTGCCAGATCATGTGAGAATTACAGCGTCAAGCTATTGTAATAGCTCGTAGCTGATCAGTGTGAAAATAAACAGTCATAATGACATATTCAGAAATCTATGATGCTGCTTAAACTATGAAAGAGCATGCCTGAAATAAAACAGGGACATAATCTAACAAGTATAACAATAATATTTCAAGAATTCTCATACTTTGCCACATAGAGAAATTTACTACTGTTAAAATGGTTTTATCAAATCAATTATTTTAAACTGCCTAAGTAGTTTCATGGCTAATTCTTCTTTTTTAATGTAATTAACATGCAAACTCTTAGTTACTTGAATTTAAATGATTATGCTGTGGAATTTGTTTCCTTAACTTTGCACTTCCAGCCACACTTTAATTAATTAAAACTTTATCCACATATAAAGAGACAGTTATTGTGTGTCAATGAAATATCAGTTCAAAGTGAGGTAATCAATTATTAATTTAATTAAGGTATGTATGAGACAATATTGCTGTATAATTAACTGAAAACCACATAACACTTGCATATGTAAATTTTCATTAATAAGTTTGCTAGGAATTTTAGATCATGCTGTTTTATAGAATTACATGAGATGTTTACAATTGGTGTTTATCAGAGGGATTCTGAAATACACGTTAAATGCAGTCCTGAATCATTTTGACAGTCATGTAGCAAATTTGGGCGACTGGAGCCACACTAAGAACGTGTTTACCTTCTTGGAAATGAGATATAAATCTGCAGGAGATTTTTTTTAACCTCTGAGGGTCAGATACATAAGAAACCCTGTAAGACAAAGTTACATGGGAGTAAACAGATTCTACACTTGAAAAATGTGCCTTAGAAAGGTTATGAATAACGGAAGTATTTTTGCAATTCCAAAGCTAAAGCTGGATCATCCTACTAACATGCTGTTCAGGCACCCTACTTATTAAGGATTATGTTCTATTAATATTGATGAAGTTATCTCATTTGCTCATTTTGAACGATTTTTTATGAAAATTTACCAATGAATCCACTATTTAAAGGTGCTGTTAATGTGATACATTTGCTAAACTTTCAGATTCCAAATGAATAATACTCTTCCTGTTTCCTGTATGTTCAAAATTCATTACGCTTTGTGTTATTGATGATTATTTGACCTAATAGAGACTATTATTAGCAAGGTACTTCAAATCCATAAAGTTTTAGAAGGAAAAAGAGAATCTCTTCCTCAGACATTCTAATCATATTCTATCTACCAAATGTTCAGCACAAAAGCTTGACTTTCTGAAGGACTTCTTAAATTGGGGTACAAATCTGATTCTGAGACTGAGAGTCTCTAAGTTAAAACTTCATTATTGTATACTGACAATTGCTAATTAAGAGGTTTACAAAGTTCATGAAGAATAGTGGTGTTTTCGTAACAGCATCCAAACATAGTTAACAGATGGAAGATTGAGACATTCATGATGATGAATGTCTTATACAAAGTGCAGTCCCCATTTCAGATCCATGTCAGTTTTTTGAGTTAACGAGCATCTTTTTCCTCGCTTTAGGTGCAGCACATTGATAGCTATTCTGTTGGGGTTTGGGTGGTTTTGGGAGGTTTAGGTTTTTTGGCTTTTTTTTTTTTTTTCAATCAGGAAATCTTCAACAATCTTGGGAGCATGTAGTCTTTCCCAAGCATAAATGCAAAAAAAGCATAATAGGAAAGAATCTAGTATGTTCAAGCTGGTAGTGATTGGTTCGGGCTATGTATCCTTTAAAGAAATGTGGATGTGAAAGGCCAGTGTTTCCTACTGGAACAGATTACAAATATCAACACATTCTATCTGTTATTTTAAGGAGAGGGAGTATTTCTGAGTGAGAGTAGACAGTGTGTACTATGTCTCACATTCTAATTTCATTGATTTTACAGTTTGAGCAAAGTATGTTAGCTGGCAAGGCTACTGCACAAGCAAAAGTCTTGACAGTTCTTGAAATTTTTAATAGACTTTTTTCATCAACTGTACTCAAGCATCTCCAAATTTATTTCTTCTCTTTTTTTTTGTTTTTTCTTTTTTGTTTGTTTGTTTTAGGAGTTCAAAATTGTAAATATCATGCTAGTCTTGTTTGTTACAAGCAACTTGCAATTGATAGACAGCAATAGCAAGTAATTATTTTGCAGAATGAACAATTTATGACCCTAGGCCAAAATGGAGGATGGTAGAGTCCTCACTTAGAAGGTGCATCTTCACCAGAAGACTGAGTATAGCATGAGAGCAAAGGTACTGTCCTGGAATGGCGTTAGGGCTGCAAGTAATTTACCTGCTAATTGTTAAAGGAATGAACCTTTGGGAGAATGCAACCAATTTTAGGGCTAATAAAGGGAACAAAGAACTAAATTATTGAGGCTTTTTCTGTATGTAGTAAATTCAGATGTAAAATGAAATTTCTAGTGAAGAAAGAGAAAGATGTGAAAATATTTCAGGGAAAAAACCCACCTCCAAGTCAGTCATAGGATGAAGAAGACAAAAAGGTCAATACAATACTGTGCCCCTCACACTGAAGAGGAAAAGAACATCATCAGCATCTTGCCTCTCTTGAAGAAGCTGGTAACATCAAAATTTTGCCATAATATACCTTGCTGACATAAATCCTCAACTTCAGCACATGGAAGAGTAAGTATGATAGTAGAGAAAGGGGTAGATAAGGGAGTGTAATTCCAACTATATTGTTATTATTAAGATTTATACCGTAATACTATTATTTATCTTTTTTCCTAACTTTTTCTGTAATAGACTTAATTCTTTAATTAGACTGTTATTATTTTAGTTACACTATGAACTCCTGGCTTTATTTGCAAAACAAATTGCTTCTTTGCCCATAACAAGATTTTTGAGTGTAACAACTAAAAAAAAAAAAGGTTATGTCAAACAATGATAAAATAAAAATTCTCCTGAATGTTGGTGATGTATCTTGCAAGATAGAATCTAGATGTCTTGTGCCTCATCCAGACTTTCCAAACTTCCAGGAAGTTTCATGGGAACAGAAGTGGAAATAGATTTACATTTGCACTGATCCAAGATTAAATATTTTGGCCCGGTTCCATGAGCTGCAATGCTTCAGTTTAGATCCATTTGAGCCAAATCTAATGATTCTATTGCACATTTCAAGGGTTTGGTTTATTGTTTTTTTGTTTGTTTGGGGGCTTTTTGCTTGTTTGGTTGGTAGGTTGGGGCTTTTTTGTGGGGTTTTGGGGGCTTTTTTGTGCTTTGGTTTGGTTTTAATTTGGATCCTAAACACTTGCAAGGCTTTTGGCTGAAAAGGTAATTAATTTTTCAATGGAAAATAACATTTCAGTGGAATTATTCCAGTAAAACCTTTTTTGTGGTTTATTAAAAATAAATCTGGCAGAAAATACCTCCAGTCAGTTCTACTAACAGTATAGCATTCTTATATAAAATTAAACCATACTGCAACATACAAAACTAAAGTAGTACAAGTTCATATCAGTAAAAAAGTGAGCTAAAATAGGTTTCAAAGAGGTGTTTGGAGGTGGCTTGAGTAGTTCTCCTAAGAATTTGCTTGATCCTGTTTCATAAGGAAAGCATGCCACAGAATGTTAAATTATCAAATTAGAGTAAAAAGATTTAAAAAATAATTTATACCAATGTAGAATAAATGTGATGTTTATTTTAATGTCTTATGAATCATGTCTTTTATCTCAGGAACAGCTGCAAGCCTATAGTAAGAAATAAAAAATTTTGACATCATGTGAATTTAAAATGAAATCTTAATGATACATTTTCGGTGTTATGAAATAACTACATGCCACTCTTGTGCCATTTATTGTACAGGTGAGGTGCTTTTTTTAGCTGAGTTCAGGTTCCACCTATAAGAAGAGAGAGTTTTCACAAGACAATTTACTTCTTTCTGAAAGAGGTTTTTAAGTTGTAGGGAGAATTAATTGCCCTCAGTAGCTCTCCTTCTGTCTCAATTTTAGAGGAAGGCTTGACAACTAGCTTAAAGTTGATGGCTAATTTTAAATTGCTTATATTAGGTGAGATGAATTTTCACATATGCTGCTTGCATATTCAGTATATTGTTGGAAGTAATTTAAGTTAACAGCTTGCATTTTTTTTTTTTTTTTTTTAAGTTAATTCATGTTGATACAACAGCTTGAACAATAGCTTGAAAAAATGCTCCCCTTCTCTGGCCAACTGCTGTGAATCAGTACACCTGTTAATTATATTATTAATTTTTTTACATGTTTAGCAATGCAGTTTTTTTGGATCAGAGACATAAGGCAATATTCTATACAAGCATTGATTAGTAAGTGTGACAATATTTCAAAGGGATGCTTTTCACATAGAGATGTCATATCACCACACGCTTATACTGTGAAAAATGTACAAGCCTTCTTTTTTACACCTAGTAAGAGTCAAAATTGCAAGCTTTCTATTTAAAAACTGTAATTATACGCTATTTGTACCATATAGCTTATTTTTAAAAAAACAGTTGAGCAATTTCTCCTGCAACTCCTTACGCTTTGTTAAATCACAAATTTCAAATACTGGTGGGCACTTTTCCAGGAAGCTGTTAATCACAGTGCTAGATAAGACTGATTTCTAAATACGTTTTCAGAATCTCAGATTCCTATGCAGCTTTTAAGTTAGAATACACTAGTCCTCCATCAGCATCTGAACCTGTTATTTAAAGTTGGTCTGCTGGGATACTGAGACCTGAGCCACAGCCATCTCCTGGCCAACACAAAGACAGGTAAGTTCTCACCTGGACTGTGAAATCTTGCCAGGGGACTTTTTCCCAACTTGAAAAGTTCCAATAGCCTAGAGCCAGGGTTGTCCTTGATACCAAATACTTGCTGCATTTTGAGAATATAGGTTTCCTGTTCCACTATTTAACTTGTCTATTTTCAAGGCTGCATTCAGTTGTAATTACATCTGGTTTACATACCAGTAGATTTTCCACTTGAAATGTAAAGGGTTTCCCTGAAATGTGTCTCAGCATGTTGCAAATACTGCCTTGGTACAAAACAAACAAACAAAACCAAAACCTAAACAACAAAACCCCCACAATTCTTCCCATCACTACAGCAACCTTTGAGCAGTCATGGTTCTACATCCCTCAGAGACAGGGAATTCAGAAGTCACCTGAAATTCATCTAATAGTAATTTAGGGACTCTGAAGTACTAAGTATTACTTAAGTATTATGCTGAATACTTAATGGGCCTGACCCCTTCTCAAAACTGCATTTAGCACCGCATAAAGGATTTATACATGTCAAGACTTCATGACTTCAGGAAGACTAACACATTCAGAACTGTGTAGTTCCATTTGAAGCAGGGATGTGGCAGAAAGATGCAAGGTACCTCCTTGAGGAATCCAAAAATGCATGGAAAGGTTCAGCCTGTTTGAGTGTCCATGGATTAACATTCTTTAATCACTGAGTACAGAGGCTTGCTCCTTTTGTTTGACTTCTTCCACCAGCATACTTTTGAAGCCCTTGGCTGTTATGGCCTGACAGTTATGAACAAACCAAAACAAGCCTGTAGAGGTCTAATTCCCTCTGTCAGTAGATCAATGTAACCCCAAAACCCATGATTTTGTGCAAAAGACAAGTTTATTCATAGTTAAAACCTCACTAATAGCAGTACCTCAAGGGCCACATTAAAAAAATAATTTTTACTCTTTTGCTATGGACATAACCCCCATAAGTTGTGATAGTAGATTTCTTGAAGTATGAGTAAAACAATCATCTTTGCCTCAGTTGAATGTGAAATAATAATACAGTACATACAGAATAATTTCTATTAGAAATGTAAAAATAAAACTAAAGTCCCCTCACACACACACCCTGGTAAAGAATACAAAATATAGAATCATAGAATAGTTAGGGTTGGAAAGAGCCTTAAGATCTTCTAGTTCCAACCCCTGCCATGGACAGGGACACCTCCCACTAAACCATAACACCCAAGGCTATGTCCAACCTGGCCTTGGACACGGCCAAGGATGGAGCATTCACAACTTCCCTGGCCAACCCATTCCTCACCACCCTTACAGTAAAGAATTTCTTCCTCTTATCCAATCTAAATTTCCCCTGTTTAAGTTTGAACCTGTTACTCCTTGTCCTATCACTACAGTCCCTAATGAAGAGTC
>JAOEHY010043723.1:0-33586 GCA_025447955.1 Psilopsiagon aurifrons | reverse complement strand
AGCTCACACTAGACCATGTCGCCCAAGGCTCTGTCCGATCTGGCCTTGAACACTGCCATCTCGCATGTATGGTAATGCTGTTAAGAGATAGGACAAATAATTTAAGTAGTGGACTTTAACAGAACATGCATTGTTTCATCTGGTTTTCCTTTTCAGATTTTTCCTACCTCACTTCTAAGGGTTTGGATTTTGAAAAGTTGCTGGTCAAGTCACATAAATGAAAGTGGAAAAGGAGTAGATGGTTCTCTGTGATTAACAAAGACACTAATGTGAAAATCCCCTTTCCCTGTTCTTGTAACAATCTGGATTTTAAAAGATATTCATAGGTACATATCACACAGCTGCGCATACTTTACAGGGGATATGATTATGTAAATAGTAAAGCATGCTACTGTTAATGGTGGCTGTGTCAATAAATAATAGCTGCCTCACATGTGACACCTTACAGGAGTGTGAAAGTGAAGGCATGTATTTTTTAGTAACCAAAGATACAAAGTGTGCTAGGAACACAATACTGTGTTCACAGAAGACCAAAGTACTTAGTCATTTCTGTTCTGATGTTTTGGTGATTCTATAGTTGTATGAGATACATAGTGGTTATGTTAATTGCAAGTATGATTAACTTAAGTTTATGTGGTCTGACATAGGTGTATGTGGATTTGTATGGCAGAGATGTTACAGACCTTAACCACAAATCAAAATGGCTGTGTTGATATTGATAATGGGAGCATATAGAGGATGACTTCAGTGCCACTTGTTGCTGTAGAGGTGTGGGGATGAGTTAAGCCTTCATAATAGAAATGCGGCCTCAGAGAGTAGAGGGGAAGAAGCAGCTGGTGTAGCGAGTCGTTACTGTATGGGTAAAGAAAGTTGTGGGTCTAACACTTAAACAAGGTGCATATTAAGAGAGAGTTTGGTCTTGTATCTTTTCTGCAGAGATCAACTTAAAACAAAACTACCAGCTTGGCATACACCAGTGTAGTCCCTTTGTTTCTGAAGATCAGCCTGTGGGTTCAGTTGGTTCAATAATAAAAATGCTGAAATTACCAAATATAAGGAAATTACTCAGCATATTTTGTGTATAAAAGTAGTCAGAGCCGGTCAATGTGCTTTCCTTCTCTTTTGCTGACTCTGGCAACAAAAATTTCTTTCCAAGGATGTGTTGATCTGTTCTTTAATCAAATATTTTGACAGGAGCAGTATACGTTTTTCTTTCAGAAGGGTCTAGAAGTTTCTTCAGAGAGGCATGCCAACTTTAAATACTGATCATTATTCTTTAAATTCAAGGAACCTCCCTGCAAAACCTGCAGAAGAAGCTCAGAAACACAGGCAGCAGTACGAAGAAATGGTGGTTCAAGCGAAAAAAAGAGGTGATGGAATTTCTTGTCTTCAGAGGAGAGAAATGAAGTTAAGGGGTATTTCTGAACCTGAAATGCACTTGTGTCAGTCTCTTGGTCTGTAATATGAGGGATCTGTACTTTCACTCGAAGAATCAATCCAGAGAAGAGAGGAATGAAGGTAGTTTTACTAAAAAGCCTCACCCCAAGCTGAAAAACAGTCCTAGAACCCAGCAGAATAAATAATTGAGTGGCATTTGTTTGTGGGTTTAAACACTTACTAATATATTGAAGTAGTTCATCAGTCAGATTAGTGAAGATTAGAATTATTTAGATAACTGCAGGTTATTTGATAGTTTAATGGTGGGATCAACCTGTTCAGGCTGTGGTATATAAATACGTAATTTTCCATGTAGGAAAATGTACCTAGTTATGTTAATTTGATAATCTATCTCCCACCTCTGATTTACAGCTTTCCCAAGGTTTTTCCTCATAATTCCTTGTCTGACATTGTTCACAGAAGTGTGTCATGGACCTTGTACCATGCACATCAGGTAGAGGTGACAGCAGTGGCTTCCTTATGCTGATATTTCTGACCACCTGGGTTTTCTAATTAAAAACAAGCATTGCAATAGTAGAAAATTTAGCCTCACAGAAGTTGTGTCCAATGAGAGCTACTGGGAATATTGAGAAATACTGAGCCAAAAAGAAACTGTGGAAAGGTGATATGAACACAGCATTTGCTTGCTTTCTGCAGCTGACATACTAATAAAAAAGTATCCCTTTGTGGTTTTAAACATGATACACCTACTAGTGAAGTTCATGTGACTCCCATGTTAATATATCCATTTAACGTGATAATCCAAAGGATTCTTCTCTGTTTCTTTTGTACAAAGGGTAGATGGCTTGGAAGAAATTGGATGATGCTCAGGTTAGGCAATGTGCCACATCCTTGAGCTGTCTTCACTGGGCTGGAGTATGTCATTTTGTCCAGATAAATACCCTGACAAACCTGTTTTCCCCAAAGCCAATCCAGATGAACAGCTTTGCAGAGTTATGTATTGTGTAGAGGTCAGGAAATCAAAGAGTGTAAACACGCTCTTTTTGTTTAGAGAAAAAATCAAAGCCTGCATTTAGACAGCCTTACAGTATGCTCGTATCAAAGCAAATACTGTGAGGCAGTTGGTACTATTCTGCTTAGGCACAGCTTCCTTTGGGCTCTAATGTGGATCTGTAAGGTTGTATGTGTTCATTCCAAAGACCTTGTTCAGGGTCCTCTGTTCTTTGGTTAGTTCTCCTTGTCAGGTCAGTACCTTCTGATACAGTAGGCTCTGTGTGTATGTGTGCATGCACATGTCCTAACACATTTTCCAGTGGGAATAATAGTAGTTGATAATGCAAGAAGAAGAAATACTGAATGATAATGCAGAAATGTAAAGTATGTTTAAGCTAACATGAAAACTGCTTTCTTTTTAAGGAACTGAAGGTTTGCAGTGGTGTATGACATTTAGATTAACCACACACTAAGTAGCATCAAAAATGGGTCTTTTGTGGTTTCCTGACAGTTGTCTAAATCATAAGTTTCAAAGACAACACGTAAGAGTGAAAACAAAGTACAAAACTTGTATTATTTGAGCCTGTATTTTTGAGTCTGCCATAACAAAAGGGGTGGTGCTTTATTTGCAAACACTCTGATCTGTCCTACTAGGTGGTGCTGCTGGCTGTCAGACATGCTAATTCAAAGTTCCTAATGCAGATAGATTTGAGGGGTCAAAGGAGCCATTTATTATCTAAATCCCTTTGTCCTATCCATCAAAAATGGGCCTAATGCATAGTTTGACTATCCTTTATTCACATTTGGCATCACTGCTTAGCGTGCTGTATGTCTGGAAAATGCTTAGAAATTGAACAGTACTTTTAGGTGAATATAGTGTGATTTTACATGGCTGTGTAGCTGTCACTGGATATTTGGTTTCTGGTTTTATTAACTTAAGAAGGAATTTTGCTTTTCTGCAGAGCTTAAGGAAGCCCAGAAGAGAAAGAAACAACTGGAAGAACGCTGTAAACTGGAAGAGAGCATTGGCAATGCTGTTCTAACTTGGAACAATGAAATCTTGCCCAACTGGGAAACTATGTAAGGCAGTATGTTATACTGTGTTTGAATTAAAATTACCGAGTCTGTATCCTGAAAAGTTACCAAATTAGCAAGTATCATTTAAAATGGTCTTGGCTGCTTTTGTTTAAAAGTCACTTTTGGGCAGCTACAAAGAAAATGAGCAGCTTGTATTTCCTTATTTCTACAAGGTGGCTGTAAGTGATGCAGTTCTAATTCTTACTGTGTGTCTTTTATGGAGGTTTAGGATATACAAAAACTGCATAAATGCTAAGAAGTGATCTGTAGTAGAGAATGTAGAAGTAGGAAGCATGATGCTTAAACACCATACTTTTGTCAGAAATGAGCTAATTCGAGCTGTTGATGTTACGGTATCAGATGTTGATTGAAGTACATATATGTTATTATGAAGCCTGTTTAATTACACAGTGCTATGCCTGCTGGGATAATCAGTGATGGAAAGAGAAGTAGGGAGAGAGTTATTTGAAAAAATAATGTTTAAGTGCTAAAAGCTTTCCTTCAGAGAGACAGCACAGGCAATTGGTAAGCTACCTTCTCTGTCTATAGCGTTGCATAGCCTTTGTTAGTCATCTTAATAAAACCAGCCCCCCCAGCCTTTGAGTGTAACAGCAACAGATACCAGCCTCCACAGCACTTTGATTGGTGCTTAGGTGCTATTCTGTTCCTCCTTCTGAGCTCTCAGATTGATGAACATAAGGTGCAGCCATTTCAAAGCCTGTGTTCTGTTAAAATGTCTTTAATGCTCCCACCTAAAGTTATTATTTTTACATGTTATATCTTCATGCATTTTAGTGAAGGGCTAGAGCTGCAAAGCTGGGGGGAACTGCACATCTCATTTGCACAGCAGGGTGAGGACAGAGTGGGGAGAGGGTAGACCTCGGTAAGTTTCTGTATTTAATCTTACATGGAGATGTCCAGTCTTTCGGGAGTGGCATAGATACAGATTTTCTTTCCTCTTGCTTGTTTTTGACCCCTATGGTTCTTGCTGGTCAAGTGTGGTTGCAAATTCGGGGTGTTTTGATTGCTATGCATCTGTCAAAATAAGCCATTAACTTGAAAGGAATGGAGCTTTCCTTCACAGTTCAAAGCAAAATAGTACTAAAGAATGTATATCTGCAGATTGCATTTCACTTCTTGGCCAGTTGATGTTCATTTTAGTTTGGATCCCTTCACCAGCGGTAGGAGGACATGTTTGTAATTCAGCTGGCAATGAAATATTTCTTGGAATAATCTGATTTCCTTTAAACAGGTGTTGTTCCCGTAAAGTGCGAGAGCTGTGGTGGCAGGGCATTCCGCCCAGTGTGAGAGGCAAAGTCTGGAGCCTGGCAATTGGCAACGAGTTGAACATCACCCATGGTGAGACTGTTGTTTTGTGTGCATTGTCTTACAAAGAGAAATAGTACAGGACAGTTCTGCATTTGTTCTGATACATCAGAACCTAGGGTGTGGGTGCGACGAGATGTTATCTAGTTATGCTCTTTTTGAGTTGCTTTGATGTGTTTTGTTAAAAAATACCATGTCTTTTAATCTTGTAGCTGCTCTAGGACTGCTGCTGTGAATTGTTTCTGATTATTGTTGTCATTGTGGCTTGCTTTGATGTTAGATGGAGATGGTAGGAATTAATGACTCCAGCTTTTTTTCTCTTTTTGAAATTTAGAATCGTTAATTTTGCAGTGCCTGTGAGTGTGCATGTAATGCGCTTCCTTTGATCTAGAGCAGGGCAGTGGGTTTGTGAGAGATTAGAGGACCCCTGGGAAAATTTGTACTTTTGTTAATGTGTGTTTGTGAAAATGGAAATAGTGTGATATTTCAGAGTACAGAGAAGCACAGCTCTGCAAGACTTAACACGTAATTCCAACATGGAAATGTGGCAGACTGCCTGTACTACTCCTGCACTGTGCTACTTTTCTGTGCTTGCCTTAGTTACCTTTGGTGTAGTTCTTACATGGAATTTGCTAGGCTTATCCCAGTTACCCATTCAGACTGTAATTTTTGAACATCAGTGCCCTGTAAGAAAAGTAATTACCTCAACATAAAAGGAAACTTGCGCCTAGATTGCATTTCCATTTCACTTAATCAGAAGTTATAAGTTAGTGGAACAGTCTTTTGGAGCTATATCCTGCTTAGGAAGTCCAGGTACTGTGTTAGTAACTTAAAATAACTGGGGCAACATTGCTCATATGGTAGGTAGTTGGTACGTGACTGGTTATGAGCGTATTTGCTCTCATGAGACCTCACATCCAGAGGAGGGCCATGAGGACGATCATGGGACTGGAGCACCTCCCGTATGAAGATAGGCTGAGAAAGTTGGGGCTGTTGAGCCTGGAAAAGAGAAGGCTGCGTGGAGACCTCATAGCAGCCTTCCAGTATCTGAAGGAGGGGTTACAGGGATGCTGGGGAGGGACTCTTCATTAGGAACTGTAGTGATAGGAGAAGGGGTAACGGGTTTAAACTTAAACAGGGGAAGTTTAGATTGGATATAAGGAAGAAATTCTTTACTGTAAGGGTGGTGAGGCACTGGAATGGGTTGCCCGGGGAAGCTGTGAATGCTCCATCCCTGGTGGTGTTCAAGGCCAGGTTGGACGGAGCCTTGGGTGATACGGTTTAGTGTGAGGTGTTGCTGCCCATGGCAGGGGTGTTGGAACTGGATGATCTTAAGGTCCTTTCCAACCCTATGATTCTATATACAAATCGTGGAGTTGGTTTTCTGTTTTTCTTCTTCCAGAGCTTTATGATATTTGCTTGGCTCGTGCCAAAGAGAAATGGCGATCACTTAGCTCAGGAGGGGCTGAAGTAGAAGGTGAAGGTACGTGTTTGACCAGTGATTTATGCTGTGGTACAGAATAAGATTTTGTAAAATTGCTCCTTAAAATGAAACCACAGATTTGAAGCAAAACAAAAAAATCAGCTATAAGGATGTCTGGTAAAAAGAACATTTATTTTTGTGGATGTAAGAGTGAGCTGTGTTCTTTCTTCTCAATGAAACTGTGGCCCTTTATAAAACACACTTGTTAATTTTTCTTCATAAAACATTGCTAGGTACAGTTCTGATTTGATGCCAATTTGTAGGAAAACTAGGAAAGCTTTGAGATTATAATTTTAGTTGCAGCAGTAAAATACTTCACTGTATCTGTAATTTTGGAGTCGAAACTCAAATTATAGCAGAAAATTGCATTTTAGTCCCTTATTGCAGCTTTGAGCCCACCTCTTGGGTGTGTTTCAGAGAACAGCAGTTTATTTTTGCAAAGTGGTTTGAGATTTACTAATTGATTGGAAGAGTTGTCTCATCTTGGGAATGTACAAAGCTACATGTAGATGCATGAAATTGCCTTTGGTAAGTAAGTATGCTGAGCTGAAACAGGAGAACCTTCGTACTGGCATTCATCAACAGAAAAGTATTTTGGGTTGGAAATCCCCTGCTTTGTTCTCTTAAGGTTGTCTGTCTTAAATAAGATGAGTATTTATGGAAACATACTGTCTAGTATGTTTCTAGCTTCCTCTTGTACTTTATTTTCTGGAGAATAGATGCTCTTGTGATTGGTGGAAGTATTAGCTAGTGACAACTCTTAGGTTTTGATTCCTCAATCAGTAGCAGTTGGCAATTCCCAACTATACTTAACCAGAACAAAGGGGAAAAAAACATTTTTGATATCAGAAATAACACTAATACTTTAGAGTATGAGATCCATTTCAGTTAAGGAGAGTGTACTGCACTGTCCATGCATGCAAAGAGTATATGGACATTATTTTGGAAGGAGATCTGACAGTGGTAGAGGGAGGTGTCATCCACGAAATACTGCTGCTTTAGGACTTTTCTCTCCCACCTCAGCCTTTCCACAGAGAGCCACTTCAGGAGCTGCGGGGAAGCCTTGTTGAGGGCGAGGGTTCACAGCTTAACAGGCTTGTGTCTGTCTCGTGATTTGTCAGCAGAAACCAAGTGCCTGGCCTGCCTTGCCTTGCACCTTCGCTGCAGCTCTTCAAAACACTAAGGGTCAATGTGCACTGTAGGGTTGCTCTGAGCCAGGATATCCATGCTTCTCAGCCTGTGTGCCCTATTCAGGAAATTAGCCTGTCTACGCCCTTACTGCCTAACATTCACATTGAAATAGCTGTGCAAAGCAAACCCTTACTGGGGGCAGGGGGAAAAAGAGCATACATTGATCCATGTAATAAATGCATAACTTTTGGTTTTTGTAGATGCTGGATTTTCTGCAGCTGACAGAGAAGCAAGCTTGGAGTTAATAAAACTGGATATCTCAAGGACGTTTCCTAATCTCTGTATATTCCAGCAAGTAAGCAATGTTAACTTCTGTCTTGACTTCTCAGTCAAATTCAGTTTACATGATCTTGCCCATCCCTCGGCTGAAACTGCCCATTGAGTTCAAATCCGAAGTAAGTATCTTGAGAGGAAAAGATTCCTGAGGATTTTTGGAAAACTATAGATAATCTAGAAAAGAGTAACCTTGAGGTACGGCACATTCTATTCTATGATTCTGTTTGAAAGAGGCAAAAAACCAGTGTTGGCTAATTACTGTGATTCATCTAGCCCACTGTATGCTGGCTTCTGTTTGCAGGTGAGTGTTTCCAAGTCAGTGAATCAATGCTGATAGGTTGCAAATACACAATGAGTGCGAGCACAGATGAAGCAAGCAAGATGTGGTGGCCCTTTTTGGTTTGATGCAAGGCCAATTTAATTTCTGTGGTTTTGGTGTGCTTTAGTGACTCATTTCAACCAGGTGTTTTGTCCTATACACAGATTTCAGCAGTGCTGTGAAAAGTTTAGATGGTGATAAATCAACATTTTTGGGGTGAAAAGCTTTTCTCTTTGAATGCTCTCAGCCAGTTACAGTACTCAGTATAAGATATGGCAGCTGTTAATAGTCAACAGTGTGAACATTTTCAACTATATATGTCATTCTTGATATGCTGATTGTATGTTATGGCATATTGTTCTAACTGTTTTCTTCATGGTTGATTTCTGCCTCTAGTCTAACAGACAAGTTAGGTTTTTATTAGCATTCGCTTTCTTGGCATTATTGTCGAAGTGCTGCTAAGCTGTAAGAAATCTCTTAGACTTATATTCCTCTTGTATGGGGATTTAATGTCTTAGAACCACAGAATGGTTTGGGTTGGAAAGGACCTTAAGATCATTAAGTTCCAACCCCACCTGCCGTGGGCAGAGGCACCTCACACTAGACAATGTCGTCCAAGGCTCTGTTGAGCTTGGCCTTGAACACTGCCAGGGATGGAGCATTTACCACTTAATATGTAATCGATCAGATGAAATATATGCATTTGTAATAACTGTGGTATTAAGGACTGTCATGCTTTTAAAGCCAACATTATTTTGGAAGACTTGAGACTGTTTAAAGCTGCATAGGGGAAGAATATAGATAGTAAGTACATGCTGTCTGTAGCACTGAAGAGTTTTTGGTATGTTTGTTGTATACTCAGATGTCTTGTTTTTGTTTAATTATAGGGTGGTCCTTACCATGACACGTTGCACAGTATTTTAGGAGCCTATACTTGTTATAGGCCTGATGTAGGCTATGTAAGTGGCAAATTCATTTTCTTCAGGGGTGGGGAGGGAGAACTGGGGGAGGGAGGGTTGTTCTGCTTAGTGCTTTGTAGGCCAGTATTACATGGTTTCGTGAAAACTTGTGGGGTTTCTCTCTGCTTTCTTTTGTTCTAGCACATGCTTGAGAAGTGTATGTAACAGTTCTGTTGCTAGTTTTAACCTTTTAATGAGTTAGGTAATTGGAAAACTCAAAAGTACATATTTGTACTCAAAAGTACATACTTAAGAGTCAAAAGAGAAGACGTAGTTAACTTGGTCCGTTGAAGTAACGTGCTGTTCGTAATGGTAGTCTTACTGAGACTCTTCTGTTGAGTACGTTTTACTCCTTCTGGCATGTATTTCTGCGTCTTAGTGCTGTGAGCTTCTGGAACAGTTCAAAGCAGTGCTGCGCATGGAGGCTATGTGAGCTTCCTTAAAGCATTTGAAGTAGTGATTATGAGAGGACTGAGTAGATTTCAGATAGGTCATTTAGTCTTTTTTCCCAGGGCACGTATATATATTTATATATAAAAAGTATATCTGTCATATTAATTCATATATATATATATATGAGCTTATTGTTTATTTGCGAACAGTTGTTTTCAAGATGGCAGATGTACATCTGAGAGTAGCATGTGATGCTTGGGATAAAGCTGCTGAACATAACTGCAGGGAAGCTAGGAGAATAGCAGATCAGGTGGTGTGCTTCATATGGCATGGAACCTGTTGTGTTGAGAAGGAGCTTGTTCCTCAGGTTTGCAGGACAGGCTGTCGCACCTTGGTCTATGTGACTGCAGTGGCAGCACTGCAGCCTCTGAGTGAGCAAGCTTGGCCTGGATTCAGCCTTGATTCCACAGCGTACTCTGCAGAAAAATGCAACAGCATTATGAGCTTAATGTAAATGGAACAAGAGCTTAATCTTAAAATGGTACTATTTATCGAATGAGTCACTGCATTTGTCTGTAACTGCTGGTAATTGATTGAAAAAGGAAAGAGCAGGCTTTGTCTCTGGTGTCCTTGGTCACCTTTCTACAAATAAGGGCATATATGACCTGCCCTTGGGAGAAGAGAAGTTACTTGTAAACAGCTTATTCTCCAAAAACATCTTCATTCTGCGTATTTGAAAGTGCTGTCAGCCTAGCCTGTCCTACAACTTTTACTTAGAGGCATCTTTACTGCTTGAGAGGAGGCAGTGTGGGGACTGTTGACTTCCATGCTCTGAAATGCAATACCAAACTATCAAGTGGGTTAAAAAATCCTGCCTTTCTGAACGTTTGAGGGAGTACAGCAGCAGCAAGAGTGAATTAAACACTAGTGATTACAAGGACTAAATGAGGCAGCGTTCTTAGAAGAACACAATTATTGCTGAATGGTAACATTTCTCCTTTCTCCAGGTACAGGGCATGTCATTCATAGCAGCAGTATTGATCTTGAACTTGGATACTGCAGATGCCTTCATTGCTTTTTCTAACCTTTTAAATAAACCCTGTCAGATGGCGTTTTTCCGTGTGGACCATGGCCTTGTAAGTATGCAAGAGAACTGTTCTCAACTTGCTGTGGGTAAATATAGGGAGAGTTTAAGAAGTAAAAACCAGTGGGCTCAGTAGCTTGGAGAAGTCAGGATTTATTTTGAAGCTTGATGAACAGAAAGCCCAGCAACACACACTGCTCTCCCTCAAAAAACCTAAACCAAAACCCACCCCACTAACCCTTTTGAATAGGCAGGTGAATGAAATTATTCAACTGCTATTTTATGATCTTTGAAGATTAGTGACGAGAGCATTATTGTAGGTGTTTTTCAAATTGAGCACTGTAGTTGAAGGCTGAAAGCACCTTAATATTCAAAGTGCCTTGAAGGTGCTTTTATCCTAACTAATAGCTTGCTAAAAATAGACTGCTGCAGGGAGAACCAGGTTTCCCATCTCTTACTGTAGCAGCCACGTTTGAAGAGGAGCCTAGGGGAATCAGATGGGCAGAACCCTCTGATATTCACGAGCAGCTGATTCTTTCTGTAGTCTGTAAAATTCCTTGCTAGCAGGTGCACTGGGCTACCTGTATACCCTAGCAAAATAAGACATACCTGCTGAAATTTGGTTTTAATTTACCTTTGAAGTGTGCTTTTGTAAAATATACGGCATTGTTTTTTCCCAATTATTTACATTTTAACACTGTGAAAATAGGATCTGCTTCTCAGGAGTTCAAATGGGAGGAATAGAGGAAGGGAATAGATATCAACAACAGCCTCTTCTGTTACTCAAACAGTAAGACACTAGGGATCCTATCAGTACTTCCTGCTGAAAAAGCAGTATGCCATTCCCTGTTGTAGCCCCTGAATCTCATCAGTTGTCCATCGGGAGGTGTACCACAGCACAGTCATCATTGCTAGAAGTATCAGTGATCTCCATTACTGTACTTGGAAAAAATGTTTATGCATTCAGTGTGTAAAGATGGTTCTTGTGAAGATTATTTTGGAATTAAATTTGCTAGAATAAGATTTATTTTGGGGTTTGGTTTTTTAATTAAAATACTGGGGTTTGATGTGCTCTTGGATAGTGACGTTTAGTTCTATTAGCCTGGCTAAATAGAGGCTACATGGTAAACGGATGCTTACAGGAGAGTAGAGATAGTGATACGTGAAATAATACTAACGTACTGTGAAATTACAAAGCGGTGATTAACACCTCAAGGAAAACTTTGTACCTAATGTTTCAAACAGAGTAATGACAGAGTAAGACAGTTTTGGCTTCCTGTGGTTAATGTACTGATCTACTGTCTACCCTTATTGTGTTGTGCTCATTTGTCTTAAGATCTAATTAAAAACCTAAGACCAGATAAGTTAGTTGTGGAACTGATAGTAATTTATACTGATTTATCTTCTTTTGTTGGGTACAATTTCATTAAACTAGGTTATTTTTTTTAATTACTGCTAAAAGAATGTCTTGTTGAATATTGATTTGATCAATATAAGTACCTGACCTGCTGCTGCATTTCTAATAGAGCTACCTGCATTGTTATCAGTAGATGTGATTATAGCAGTTATGTTTAAGATGCCTTCTCTAGAGCACTTCTGAAATGCCTTAGTAGAACTCCTACTGTGGTGCTAGTGTGTAAGGAGATCACTTTGGAACTGTGCACTGCATTACCCGCTTCTTTCTGGACACTCACAGGTGTCATGTGATGCTCGAACTTCATGCATTTAAAGATTCATGTTGGGGAGCTATTTCAGTTGTACAGTTCTGTACAAGTGGGTTTCTAGATCTCTGGTGTTGTGTTTGCCATGCAGCCATTTCTCAGTACCTGATAATTCAGAGGTTTTGCATAACTCCGTATGGTTATTCCTGTAGCATGCACCCATCTCAGGTTGGCTTTTAAGCCTTCAACACCTACTGACTACTAGGCTTAATTTTTTATTTGCTGCTGTGAATGAAGGTCTTCCACCATCTGCCACTTCATTCACATGAAATGGGAAACAAATCTATGAGGACATTAAAATACTGGGAGACAAATCTGTCACCTTTTCAAAGGATTTCAGACAGAAGGCTTCAGAAAGCTCCTGTTTTCCTTTTGCTGTCATGGTGTTTTGAGGGGAAGCATGCTGATACAACTGAAGAAGAAGAATCACAGCCATTCTTTGTTGCTTTCACTGGGATATTGTAATTAAAATTACTGAATCATTCAAGGACTTTGCTTAACTTTTATCCCTATAGTATCAAGAAGAGGGGTGAGGGAGCTAAAAACCCTTTTATTTTTAATTCCTAGATGAGAAGATTTTTCGATGCCTTCTGTTATGAAATCTAACCTAAATATTCGAATTTTAAATTAATATGAGAGCCTTAGTGTTAAAAATAGTACAGCTTAGGGGTTACGGTGTCAGATGGGAGTTAGTGTGTTTCTCTTGCATAGGTGTTTTGTCCTGATCTTTGGCTTTTCGTGTGAACTTTGTCTCTCCTCCTTGGCGTGAACTTCAGCTCTTCTTTGCAATGGAAATGTCTGAGTCTATGGTTCTATGATTACCTAATTTTAAAACGTACTGTGGAAAAGAATCTTCAGTATTACAACTGGAGCCAACTGGACTTTTCAGTCTTGCTGTGGACTATTAAATTATTTCAGTTTCATATTTCATTTTATAATCCATTGGACCTTGGATTTCATTCAGTATAATATTAAATTACTGCCACAGGCATAAAGCACCATTCTGCTGTAATTACTCTGAGAAATCAGCAAATAACTTCTCTCCTGCTGGTGTTTTTCTTTCCAAAGGAAGCTGGCCAAGACCAAACCAATAACTATATTGTTTAGTATGAGAACGGTATAGAGTGTGAATCTTAAACTCTTTGTGCTTGCAGATGCTGTCTTTTATGTAAATGTTTAGCTCTTTATGGTATCATGGAATTCAGAGGATCCTATTTTTGAAGGGCAGTAATTGAACAACAGATAATATATTAAGCCTACTCATAATACAGCTGTTTTTCTCCCCATTCTATTTCCCAGATGTTGACTTACTTTGCTGCATTTGAGGTATTCTTTGAAGAAAATCTGCCAAAGTTATTTGCTCACTTCAAAAAAAATAACTTGACTCCAGACATCTATCTGATTGATTGGTAAGGCTTTGAAAATGGAATTACTAATGTGCATACTATCCTACAGCTCTCTGTCAGTGTTCATAACAGAAGCTGGAATGCTCTTACCTGGTGTGGTGTTCTTTTAAGTGAAAGACTTTACCTTTTGTTCAGTACTTGAGTTGTCAATACAGATCATTCCCACGTATACCTGTGATGTTTGATGTTTGCCTAACCTTTTTTATTGCACTTGAGTCTAAAGCCTGGTTTGAAATACAGCTGTATAGCATTGTTTAGCCCTATTTAGTGCATGTTTGGATTGATCTGAGAAAATCTGTTAGTTTTTCTACTCCATGTGCAAGTGTGTCCCAGGGGTATCTATCCAGAAATTATTGCTAGTCTGTGATTCAGAATGCATAGCTTGTCAGCCTGCACAGAAGAGGAAGAGAAGAGTAAACACATTTGTCCATGCAACAAAAAGCTAGAAGCTGCAGAAAAGCAAACAACTTAGCTTTTGGCAGGATGCACTATGACTCTTAGGCTGTATCTTACGCATGTTAGGTGGTCCCAGATCCCGTTTAGAGGATCCCAGTGCAGGTTGTCTGAAAACTGATCTTGATTGACATAGCCCAGTTGAATTGCTGAAGGGCATGTTTTTAATTACTGCAGCTATTCCCCGTAGCAAACAGGCAATTACAATCTTTTTATTTTGTGAAGCTTCTTTCCCTTTTAGTTCCACTGTAATTTGAACCCTATTCCTGGAAGAGAAGAGAAAACAGTGATACTGTTTACACTCCTGCCAAATTTCAGTGTGGTATAAGGAACTCCAAATTAAGTGTCTGCATTTGTGCCTATCAGACTGGGTTGGGGCAGCTAAAAAGTCTCTTCTCACCAAGCATGACTGGTGTGGGAGGATATGTAATCTTCTTTTGTGGAAATTTGGTTTGCCCTTAAGTTGTTGACGACTTCTGCTGATCTCTGACATCTGACTGAATGCTTTCAGTAAAAGATTAAATTCCCAGTAGTAACAGCATTTTTTTCCTGAGATTCATGTGGTATTACTTTGGATAACATTTGTACTGTTAATGCAATTCTATTTGAACGGAGCTCTCAGTACCCTGATTTTTAAGACCTAGTTCTTGGCACTGAACATGTTGTTGATCCATTAGACAAATCAATTTAATGTAATTGAGTCCAGTTCAAGATTGAAGTTCGAATATGTGAAATTTCATGGAGTCATAGAATTACTGGGGCATTGGACACAACCTCTAGATCATGTAGTCTAAACCCACTGCTCAAAGCAGGGTCAACTAGAGCAGGTTGCTCAGGACTTAGTCCAGTCAGAGTCTGAGTATGTCCAAGGAAGGAGATTCCACAACCTCTCCAGGCAACTCTGTTCCAGTGTTCAACCAGCCTCACAGTGAACAAGCTTTTTATTTTCTTACATTTGAATGGAATTTCCTGTATTTCAACTTGTGCCCGCTGGTTTTTGTCCTTTCACTGGATACAGGAAGAGTCTCTCTCTGTCTTCTTTAAGCCTTCCTGCCAAGTGTTTTTATGCATTGAGGTCTGAGCCATCTCTTTGCCAAGTTGCATGGTACCAGCTTTCACTATGTACCAGGTGCTCCAAGTCTTTTTAATCATACTCATGGCAAGCTGGACTTCCCCAGTATATCTGTCTGTCTTAATTGGGAAGCCCAGAGCTGGTTCACCAGTGCTGAGTGGATGGATGACCTGCCTTGGCCTGCAGGCAGTGCTGTTCCTGAAGCAGCGCAGGAGTTTGTAGATGTTCTTTGCTGCAAAAGCACATTTCTGGCTTCCATTTAACGTGTCCACCAGGACCTCCATGTCCTTTACTGCAAAGCTGCTGCATTGCAGTCTGTTGGCTTCCCACATGTACTGGTGCCTGGCCTGATTTCCTACCCAGGTACAGGACTCGTCATTTCACTTTGTTGAACTTCATGAGGCTCATGTTGGTTCATTTCTCCAGTGTCTCGGGGTCCCTATGGGAATGGTGTATCAACCACTCCCAGTTTTGTATCACCTGCAGACTCGGTGGGGGTACAGTCTGATCCATGATCTAGGTCCTTAATGAAGGCATTTAAAAAATTGGATGAGTATCAACCTTGGAGTATTTTGCCAGTGGATTGGCTTGAAGCTGTGCTTAGTGCCACTAATGACAGTCTTCTGAGCCTGGCAGTTCACTGTCCATTTATCTAGTCCATTCTTCATCAGTTCATCAACAAGGATTTTTGGGATACAAAACCTTGCTGACATCAAGATAGACATTAATTGGTGTCCTCCATCCACCAAGCCAGTAATCTCATATTGTAGAAGGCTGTCAGGTTGGTCAGGTATGATTTTGCTTTCATAAATCCATGCGGACTTCTCCCAATCACCTTTTTGGCCATCATATGTTTTGAAATGATACCTGTGAATTTTTCTTCTGTTACTTTTGGGGATGGAGGTGAGGCTGACCAGCCTGTAGTTACCTGGATCCTGCTTCTTGAAGGTAGGAATGACATCATTTTTCTTCAAGTCCTCAGGAATCTCCCCTGATCACTGGGGTCTTTCAAAGATAATTGCGAGTGGCTTCACAATGACAGCAGGCAGTGTCCTCAGCACTCGTGTATCTTACTACATCCCATGCACTTGTATGTGCCCAGTCAGTTTAAATGCTCCTTAAATTGCTCCTTCTTCACCTAGGGGTAGGGCTTCCTTGCGCTATGTTTTCCCACTTACCTGGAGGACCAGGGATTCCTGAAGTCAAGTCTTTTCAGTAAAGGCTGAGGTGAAGAAGGCAGTTCTGCGTGTCCTTTGTCACCCGGTTTCTTGCCCTGTTCAGCAGTGGGCTCATATTTTCCTGAGTCTTTTTTACTGCCTATGTGGGGAAAGCCTTTCTCATTGTCCTTAACATCCATTGCCAGGTTCAGCTCCAGATGGGCTTTGGATTTTCTAGCCGCTTCTCTGCATGCTCAGACAATGTCTCTGCGTTTTTCAGGGTCATCTGCACCTCCTTCAGCATTTTGTATGCCTCCTTTTTATATTTGTCAGGAGGTTCTTGTTCATCCAAACAGGCCTCCTACTGCCTTTGTTTGAGTTCCTTAGGTTTTGTAGGATAGTGTAACTTGGGCTGTGTTTGGCTTGGCTTTTACACTGGGATTAAATTTTAATGCAAGATGGGTAGGGGAATGAAGGGATGTGTAATGGATAGGCTCATTTCTCACAGTATTTGATGGGAGAAAAAGCATTAGAAGAATTTTTATGACTGAAGGTTGAGAATAGTAAACTGAAGTAGATCTATGCACAGCAGGAAGATGCTAGAAAAAATACTGGAATAGGATAGAAGGAAGAGAGCAGGGGATGGTACATTCAGTGATAAGAGGAAAGATGTTGAAATTACATTGCCTCAGACAGTGTTGTGAAAAGCCTGTGTATAGGGTAAGCAGTTGAATAAAAGGGATATCAGAAGACTGTAAACATGTTGGAGAATAAATGGGTAGACAACATTAAAATCACCATGTTATAATCTTTTTAATGGATTACTAGTTTAAATATGATGCTGGTGCAACTAAAATGGAGTCTTTTTACATAGGAGAGACTAAAACTGGATGTCTTCATAGTGCAGGCAGGATAATACCACTTTGTTGTCTGACCTTGAGCTTATATTGTAAAGAAACCCTGAGGAGCAACACCATAAATGGGGAGTTTAGAAAGACGCTGTTTTGACAAAAGGTTGAAGGTTTATATTCCCCTCAGCGATTTCACTTCGATAGACTTTTCTTTATTAGTGTTTTCTTGGGTAAACATTTATGTGACCAGTTGTTCTCTTTGAGCCCATTTATACGTTACAGAAAAAAGGAAGACAATGCCTGACTTATGAGCAAAGAACTCAAGTGTTGAAGTGTAGGGGGCACATCAGGGCCCTCTTTTGTTCTTGCATGGGTATTGTCAAGAGTGCTTGAAGGAAACTTCTGTCAGGAGTGGTTGTGGATGGAGCTTCTCAAGGGCTTTGTACTGATGGACTAACAACCTTCAGCATTTCTAACTGACTACTGACATCTGTGCTAAAGCTGTTTATTTAAATCTCAAGGACAATTTATTGTGTTCTCCTCATGCCTAGAGAGCCACCACACTAGGGTGTGCACAGGGATGTAGGCTAGCTGAGGTAGTCCTGCCCTATCCTATATTCAACTTTTTTACACTTCTTGAGTTAGGCAGCTTGTCCCACTCTCTTTAATTTTGTTAGACAGTAGAGCTGGTATTTAACTGTGTAAGATTTATCATATTTAAATATGTATGTGCATAGGTATATACTTTATATATACATGGGTTTTTTTCTATATATACTGTCTACTTTCAAATACTTTGTTCCTGTAGGAAGCAGGTTTATTTTCTTTATAACAGCTACTGGAAATTTTGCAAACTGCACTTCATATGTGCTGTCTCTCCATTAATTCCAGGAAGTAATATAGAAAAGATGGAAGGAAAATCATGTGGGTCTGTGTTCTGGAAAGTGAGTAGTTATTAAAACTAAGGACTTTGGAAAATGTTGCTTCTAAGGTTGCCTGTGGCTCATGGCTGACAGTGAATTTGCTATAGTACAGATACTGCTGTCTAAAAACAGAACTGCTTCCCGAAAGATAAGAATGTGGTTTCAGTTTGTTTAAAGTCAGGAAGAATATAGTACAGTGTCTCTCTGAACAGACAGATCTTTTGGTTGTAGGTAGAAATCTCCCTGAAACAGCTTTGCTCTAACAGCATTACTTGTATTTAAATGGTCTTTTATTCTGCGCTCCAAAGGGGTGCCTGCTGCTATCCTGGTGGCTGGCATGGTTACTGTGCAAGCATGTGTGCAGTAAGTCTCAGTTGGTGCCAGCTCTGGGAGGGCTCTAGTAGCCAGTGCTGCACAGACCAGTTGCTGGGAAACCCTCCTGCTCTTGCAGCAATTCCAGGGGCATCAACTAGGCTCCTTTGTGCCGCTTCTTGTAAGCGGTGCCACAGGGAACAGCAGTAAAATTGGAATGCTTAAATCATTTGTGAAGAGATATGTGCCAGGAAAAACAAATGCTGTGCATGCAGATGGGTCCAGCTACACAGGTAGATGCCGTGCTGCTTTGGGGTTTCTTGGGGCTGGCAGGGGATGTAGGGAGGGCCCCCCCCCATCAGTTCTGTTCCGCCACTGCTTCTGTGACGGGAAAACGCCAGAGGCTTAAGAATTCAATTAAAAGGTGCAGTGGCATGATCATCAGTGGGTACCTGCCAGTCCTAAGGCATCTCCTTTAGAAAAGATGCATGTGCTTCAAGCCCAAATTCCAATTGATAAATCTCACTGAAAGAATTCAAAAGCTACACAAGTTGCTACTTTTTTTGGAGAGTATAAAGGGAATCAAGTGTGAGAAAGAGGTGAAGAGCAATGTACGTTCAGGTTTACAGAGAGTAGAGGGGAAATGGTGTGTCTGAATAGCCCAGTTTTGGCCTCACGGCTTTGTCAGCTGAAGTACCGCAGGCTCTTGTGAGTGGAGCAGAATGGGGTATTTCAAGGGCCACATGCTGTCTATTTCTGGCCTGCTGCTGCTATACAAATGCCTCTTTATCCCTACTCAGGAAAATGATTTAGGCAATAATTACAGCCAGGGGCTTTATTTGTACTGATGGATTGATCAGTGGTAATTCAGTATTACATTGACTGTGATTGTGCTCCATGAATATTAATTTTCTTTTGACACCATTTGCTTTTTGCGGTAAAGGTCCAAGCCACTCTGTGTGGACGTTTGTAGTAGGCACTTACAGAGAAATATTCATAAGCTTGCCCTTTGTTAAATCAAGAGAAACATAGTCCATGTCATGCCAGTAACTCCCCACTCCCCAAGAAAAGAAGTTTAAAATGGTGTTTGAAATGCATGCCTCCTTTCAAAGCCAAACTGGACTGTAATTCTGTCCAGAGGTTTGTGGTGACATCCTGATTTTTTGACTGGAGTTGTTACAGACTTTAGCCCAGTTTACAGTGTGCTCCTCTTTATGTCACTGCAGGTCAGGGTGGAACCAAGTGAAATGCTGCACTGCTGAGTAGTAGTGCTGGGTTAGAGAGCAGGGCTTTTGGGTGCTCAGAAATTGGAAATTGCTCAGGAGCTCACATACTATTTGGCTTATATTGATGCATTTTACAATGCAGTCAGATTTTCTGAGTGCTAAGTTGCTCTGTTGCAGTCAGTATTGTGTAGGACATAGTACTTCAATTTTCCTAATGAGGAACTAAGTAAATACTTTCACTTTTGCTTTTCAGCTGTAATGATTCGAAAACTGCACTAAGTAAACTGTTACCAGCAAGTCCATTGCAATAACCCTAAAGGTGTTAATGGGAACAGAGATGCCTCTGTGCAATGAAGTAATGCATGAACACATAGAAAGGTGCAGTCATTGTCTCAGATGTAGCTGGCATTGATACAAAATGTAACTAAAAATTCATACCAGGATGAAGGAGGGAGGAACCAAAAGGTCCTGAATTAGTTCATCAGTTCCCACAATTCAGAAGTTGCAGAAACATTTTTGTACTGTTACAGACGTGTGAAAAGAATATGTAACGGGAGATTTGCAGCATGACTTGTCAAACCAAAATCTGGCATAGCTGTGTTCATTGCTGTTGCTGACATACCTTACGAAGACTTAGAATTAAAAGTAAAGAAAAGAGAATAAAAAAGAGAAAGGAAAAGAAAAAGGAACAAAGGAAAGAAAACTCAGAGCCTGTGGTTATGGTAACAGTGCTTTGCTTTCTTATAGCATTATGATCATACACTTCCCCTGCGAGTAGCAAACCAGCCAGGATTTGCATCTACCTCAAAGTACACTTTCATCATAAGCGGGGCCGGGAGGAACAGGAGCATCTGGCACTTCATTTATTCTCTTCCTCTTCCAAACAGAAAGCAGCCAGTAGCCTGCGTTTACATGACTCTGGCAGTGGACATCTCTCTGATTAGCTGTGCTGTCTGCACCTGGGACTCACACTGAGTTGTAAGAGAGCTGCAGACAGAAAATCATCCCACAGTACAGAGCAAGCACATCACGCACGAGTAGTGTACTTGTGCTGCTGAGAGCTGCTATAGCTGTGTTTGTCCAGCAGCTGCTTTATTGCTATAATAAATTTCAGCTGGGTTTCACATCAGTAGCTCAGATGTCTAATAGAAAATGCCTTTCACTAGGAAATGCTGGAAGGGAGCAAATACTGTATCTGTTCTTTGCTGTCATGATTCCTACTGTTGTTTCAGTGCTTATTCTAGGGAGCCCCATCTCCATTCTCGAGGTTTGATGCATTTCCATGCTGGTATTAATGGAAGCGAATTGCCTTGCGAATTTCCTGCAAATTGCACTTCCTTCCAAATTGTGAAGAGATCAATGTCAACTACCTTATTTGATGTGGCAGCTTTTTGGATGGGTAAATCTTTTCTTACAATAAGTACTGCTCTTATAAATAGTTCTGACTATTTCTTCTGACAGTTAATTCTCTGCACAGTTGCAGATGTTAATACACATGGGCTATTTAAGTTAGGTCTGAATAATGTGGAATAATGGCTTTTGTGAATAAAACCAGACCCAAAAAAAGCAGCCATTGTTACTTATCTGTACCAGGACTAGTTCCTGGCTGAGGGTTTGCCATCTGCTTGGTGATCAGGAAAGGCCTTGATTGAATTGCTTCCTATTACACCGTTCTTTTTAAATGGAAAAGCTGTTGCTGCTTCCTGTGCCATGTGTAGACAAAAGTCTGAGTTCTGCTGTGTTTGTATTCTGTAGCAAAATGTATTTATATGGTGTGTGACTCACAGAAATGTTGAAAGAGTAGGTGAAGTCTCCACCATGTGATGAGCCAGTAACCTGGCCTTGTTTTGTGCTGTTCTTATACATCCATGTATAATGCATATATGAACAGCAGTGGGTTTTTTTCATCCCAGGCTCCACTTCTGCTTTACTCATTTTTATACTTCTAATTTTGCTTTTTGGAGAATAGATTCAAACAATTTCTACTTCTTATAAAAAGCATTGCAATAAGGTGTAACAGTAGAAAAAAGGTAAAACCCTGAGGATCCTAAACCTGCAATTTTGCTCGTACCTGAATTTGTGTGAATGATTTCGTACCATCTTGGTACTTGTAAAATGAATACATTTTCCCATTTTCCTGAAGTGTATTCATTCATGTTTGGTACTTATATATATATACACACACAGAGAAGTGTGTGTTTGTGTGTGTGTTATCTGTTACATTGTATTATTTAATGTAAACCCAAATTTCCTAAATAAGAAATTGGGGATCCTACGGGGAGCCTTAAACACAAGAGAACTACTGTTCAATGCGGCGTGCTCGAAAATGAATCCTGCGTTAAAACATAGAAAGGTGTTGTTTCAGTTTGAGGCTTTGCTGACCTCTGCCGGAGAAAGGATTGTTTGCAGCTTATGGAGATCTTTATGCAGTGCCTCTGTGGAGAAAGGTTCTCTCTAAAAGCCAATGTAATTCTTTTCCCTTATATACTATAACTTAATTCTCTTCACTTCCTGTAATGACATTGTTGGTGGCAAAGAAAACTGTTGTGCCTGTAGTGCAATATTGGTGAGAGGAGGGAATGGGGGGCATCTTTGGGTTCCTGGAGGTAAGGCTGTCAGTATTTTGATAAAGAAAGACATATGCTCTTGGCAGTTAATGGAAATACTGGTTTAGCAACAGGGAGGAGGTTCTTGCTTCCACTGTTACCTTTTATCTTTGGGGATAACATCTGTCGAAGCACACTGAGCCAGCATATTGTCACAGCTATCTACACGTTCTCTCTGCATGTCGTGCCTGTTTCTCTGAACTCACTAGAGTTTACAATGATCTTTCCTCCAAAACTCATGCTATCATTACTTTGCCAGTCAAGCAAGCCTGGAACGGGAGTTATACTTACACGTCCTTCATCTGACGCACAAATTTCCCTTTGCGGTATGTCTTTAGGTTCAGCTTTCTGTTTTCTTGCAGCTAAAACTGCATCAATCCTCAACTCTGAAGGCGTAGTTAGATAACGCCTGTGGCCTGTGCATGTCCATCATAAACCCATGTATAATGATTGGTTTTTCTGGTGTGATCCAAGAGAATTAATCTTGGAGACTCTGACAGCAAGAAGCCTTAATGGTTGTTATATTGTTTTGTATATTGGCATGCTGCAACTAATAGAAGTAATTTTGGAATTAAGATTAAAGGAATATTCAGTTTTTCTCAATATCTGAGAAGCCTCAAAGGGATTTGGGGGCTGTGTGCTTCTGTGAGTGTCCAAGGTATTCTTCTTGTCCAGTAGCACTGAAAATTTTGTTCTATTTTTCAGGATATTCACATTGTACAGCAAATCTTTGCCACTAGACCTGGCATGTCGTGTCTGGGATGTGTTCTGCCGTGATGGAGAAGAGTTCTTATTCCGTACAGCACTGGGAATATTGAAACTTTTTGAAGACATTTTAACCAAAATGGACTTCATTCATATAGCCCAGTTTTTAACAAAGCTACCAGAAGATTTGCCTTCAGAAGAATTCTTCACATCTATTGCTGCCATTCAGATGCAAAGTAGAAATAAAAAGTGGGCTCAGGTAAAATGGGCTCAGGTTAATTTTTGATAGTGGATGATTGTACTGTACTCAGGAAAATAGGGTTGGGAGGAATGCTTTAGCAGAGCTAGTACTTGATTTTACAGGTAGGTGGGACTGTGCAGCTCACTCCATGCTTAAAGTGTGCATTCAGGTGAGTGGATTCCCTAACTTACTGTTCTGTGGAAAGGAGAGCTCAGTCAACATTCAAGATTGAACTGCTGAGTGGAGTTGATGAAGTGCATTGTCATGCAGCTTTTTAAATTCATTAATTACAAAGGCTGCTGGCAAAATTACAAGTTGATATTTAAAAGCAGAAATTCGCTCTTTGGGAAAAGATGACAATTTGTCAGAACACATTATCATGCAGTCATCATCTTGACGTTCTTGAGGATTTGTTTTGCCTAATTTAGGGCTGCACAGAAGTGATTGCATCTCTGACTTTTTTACTGGAATTTAGCACAGAAGCCTTTATTTCAGACTTTCTCTCATCACTGTAATTTTACCTGAATTCCAGTTAAAAAAGATGGTAAGGGTGTCATCTGAACATGGAAACTGTTAAGTGGCTATAACAGACATTCATGCTGGAGGGTCAGGTCAGATGTACTCCAGAGCGTTTGGAGTGGAAACTTCTTGTTTTGCTATGCTTTTTTCCTTTTCAGTTTCTTGGAAGCAGTAACACAGCCTGCTCCATGAGTCCTACTCTAGTAGAGCTCTGCCCGTTTTATCTGGATTTGCTTTTTCAGAGAAACTAAGGTGATGTTAAACATAGTGGTTATGGCAGTTCAGCTGCAAATGGGAGTGTGTGGTTCTTGCAGTGACAGTGTGCCTCTAGATGCTGGGGACTGCCAGCTTGCTGTTTTGAGATGAGAACTTCTAACCTTCACAGCAGGAGTAGATTGTAGCCTCTGAACCTTGCCTTGTGTGTAAGGGGAAACACAGCCTCGCTGCCCAGCTAAGAGCAGCACACTGCCAGCCTTTCCTCCCTGACACAGCTTTCCTCACAGCTTTGTTTGCATTTCCCTTTTGGTCTTGCTGGTAAGTTGCTAGTGCAGATCCAGCTTTGTTTCTATTTTTCCAGCAGTAATGCCTCCATAAGCAACCTCCCAGCCTTGTTCCTTTTCAGACGATTTTACTTGCTTTGAACATGTTGTGTGAGTGTGGATCACATACCAAATATGTTCTCAGCCTGCTACTGCTTGCTTTGCAGAGAAGGAGAGATCCTGTTCTGCCAAGTACCCCAAGTAACAGACTTTCTTAGCCAGTTGTTTTCAGTATGTGACTCATGATGATTTAGTGGTGATGATCACAACAGAAGGACTTCAAAGTAACCTCACCAGCTTCATTCTGACAGTGCTGGTACTTTCCAGATGTTTTTGCTTGTTGAGGCAAACTGAATTAAAAATGTTGCTGAACTGTTCTCTGGTAGAGTTAGCACGGTGTAGGGTTGGTGTTGGCTGACCTCTTGCCTAGCTTCACTTCTGCACAAGCTGGCTTTCTTGACCAGAAGCTCCATTGCTGAGTAAGTTTCTATCAGGAAGACCTGCTTGCTCTCTAGCCTGCCATCATTTTCAAAGCCAGAAGTGTGTAGGAGCTATGAGTTTGCTCACGTCATGCACTTACTGGGACTGCTCAGTTGCTAAGGTACCACAAGTGGATCTGGCCTAGGAATGTTAACAAGACACAGAGGGTATGGGATTTTGTTTTCTATTACTTAGATGCCTCCTAGCTACATAATTTTCTGACTGTGACTACTGTTGAAGTCAGATGCATTTTCTGTAGAGAAGTGCCTTTTCAAATTAGCAAAATGGATGTCAAGAGTGATGGATGCACCACTTCCAAGATAAACTCTTAGGTGAACTGACTGACCAGGCGCATTAGTTCCCAGAGGATGCAGCATGCCCTTGAGCTCAGAAAAGTAGGCTTTGTATTCTTATCTTTAGCATCATCTCATCTGGGTACAGTACCTATACTGCATAAGCAAGCAGCAGAGTTTGAGGTATTATTTCTTTGTAGGAGTATATTTGACTGTAGAACTCAGAAGTCAAATTTGGCTGTGCATCTCAGCAGTAGGTGTATTTGGCACTCAGAACACCCACTTACAAAACCTTTCACCTTCCTGTACCATGGTAATTACAGTCCTGTTATTCTGTGGGTCACATTTTGAGCTGATGCTGTCTAGAGATGATGTGTGTAGGATCTCATCTAAAATGTGGGCTGCTTATAAAGCTGGTTTTCACAGTCCTGGTTCCCTCATCAGATAAGCTGGTGTGTGTTTTCCATCTCGCTCCATTTTCCCTTGGTCACCGACAATGTGATCAGGAAACTAAAGACTGCAAGGAGTACTAGTAGATCATGGGCACAGCACTTCTAGTGACAGGGGCTCTGGGTATTGGTTGGAAACCTACAAGCTCTGTTTTTATTCTGGAATTACCTACAAAGAACTCCAGGGCCTTGTGCCAATATAGCCTTAACCTGAAATGGGTGTGAATGTTGCTACACCTGCTGCTTTGTCATCAACAGCAGAGGAAAAGAGATGGTAAAACAGACTACACTGTTGGCTTAGCATTTCTGTAATCCATGTGCTTCAAATGTTAGCTCCGTAAGGTTTTCCAAGTAAATAGAGAATCTGAGTTCTGTTAGTTGGCTTAAGGTCTGTGTGTTCCTCTTCTCTGGATAAGTATTTTTGTGTCTTTCTCGTGCTCCTTAAAAAGGATTAACTCTTTTCCAAGGACATTGTTAGTATGGCACTTGAAACTCATAAGGCCATTTGATTGAGTAGCTGCTGATGTACCCTGCATCTCAGTGAAGAGGACCTCACTGAAATCTCTCCAATTCTAGACACTGCTGAGCAGCCTGAGCTCTATTCAGACCCATGTTGAACTCTTGTTGTACCAGCTGTGGGTGCTTTTGCACTGAAGTGTAGGTGGTGGGGTGTGATTGCCATGGGAGTGTTTGAGCCCCACCTGCTGTTAATTGTGATGGTGCACAGGTTGGTTTGAAGTCAGTCACAGGGAGAAAAGAAGGTTCCTTAACTCATAACTGCAAATCTCTGAGAAGAAATGTCCCTCAGCATATTAAGTTCCAGGCTGATTCTTGAGGATGCTGATGAACTTCCTCAGCAGAGACTAACTCTAGGGCAGGGACTGTGTTAAGCAGCATGCGAAACTGCCTCTTACTGTGCCCTCTACACAAGAACTAACAAAACAAAATTGTGCATCAGATACTGGGAAATACACATTTTCAGTGTGAATGTGCACTTTTTGCTTCCAAAAAAGATGGAAACAGATCTGGAGATGCTGATGCACTCTAGACAAGCCCCAGGCAGCATGAAGGTAGTTCTGTTCCAAACTCAGATAATGCTGTGTGGCTCTGGCCGATGACTTGTTCTGTTTTTAGATACTCCATTTATCTTGAGAAGGTTAGCTTCCCCTCAGGCAGCATCCTTTAATAGTGCTTGACTTGTGTAAACTGGGCAAGAATCTCATCTCCAGGCTTCAAAAGTGTGTGCTGGGGGGAAATTGAGTTTAAAACCTTGTAAAATCCATTTGTATCTACTATGTCACAAGGACTTACAGGAGAGGTCTCCATCAATGGAGAGTTTTTCCAAATTCGATTACATTTAATAATATTGCTAAGAGATAATTAAATTGGAAACTCTTCAGACAATGATTTGTTGAGTCTCTTAAACTCTTAACACTTTGTTCTCTCTTGTTTTAGATCCTGGCTGCTCTGCAGAAAGATAACAGGGAAATGGAGAAAGGAAGTCCCTCACTCAAACGTTAAAAACGTGGCTGTCCACAGTGAAAGGAGCTGCAGTGGCAGAAGTATTGAGTACTGTCTGACATATATGAGCCTACAAAGTAAAGTGTTATTTCAGCATTTTGTTCAGTAGTAGAATAGCCTTAAAGAGAAGAGAGGAAACAAGAGAAGGGGGGGGTGGGAAGGAAATTAAGGGATAAAAACCTTATAAATTAAACCTAGGATTAGCCTTAAACTTTTAGTGGAATGAGCATTTGCTGTGGACAACGCTGTACATTCTGATCTTCTGATGAGGGCAGTGAAGCTTAAACAATATCATTTTATGATTACTTTTTTCTTTGATGTTTTATAAGACTGGGCATTCAGCAGTGCTGGTTGTTTTGAATGCTATTTCCCCATTTTCATTCTTGGGCAGGATCTATTTCTCTATCTCCCATACCTGTAACAGTTGCTGGATCTGGATTTTAAATAACTGGTGCTGGAATTTATAGTTAAATGATGTAAGGACCATTTGTTTAGGAATGCTTCTTGTTTTATAGGCTGTGGGATCCCATTTACCAAAGAAATCATGTAGATATAGAACTACATTGCATTCTTTAGTAAGAAAATGTTAAGTAGAAAGTAAACTTGGAGGAGAGGTCATGCTAGCAGTGCAAAGCCAATTATTCTTCAAGATGTCCCAGAAATACACGTTTCCAATCTGGATGCATAGCCATTAATCAGACTAGATTCCAAACTCACTGAGGGGCTTCAAGTATTAAGCTGGCATCATTTCCCAGTCATACTCTCTTTCCTCTGTTTAAAACCAGGGTCACATACTACTAAGTGTATGTCTTCACGTATCTCTGTCCTGGGGCAGTGCTGTTTTGGGGTGTTCTTGCCTACCAGATACTTACTCCTGTGCTGTCTCTCCAGCGATGCTGATAAAACAGTGGGCTGAGCAGATGAACTGAGAAATGCTTAAAAGTAAGTTTCATGCTTATCTAAACCCAGCTCTGCTCACTGGCAAAACTGAGGAGGAAAGGTGTAAGGGAGAAATTGCGTAAGCCAGTGTTGCTGCTGCAAAGAAAAGGCTCTGTAGGATCTCCTGAAGCTGCTGCTACTGCCACAGTGAGAAAGCATTATGTGGATCTGATCTGTATGTAGTGACAAGTGAAAGACATTTATTGGGGAATGTGCCAGACAAATACCATCAGGATAAGTACAAGCTGTCACTTCCTAGCGTTTCATCCAGCCTCTCAGACATGGGAGCAAGTTACAGAGGCAGCAAACTGCTGTTAAACAGCTTAGCTCCCCTCTGCATTCACATGGATGTCAGGCTGTAAATCATGAGTGCCTCTGATTTACAAGAATGTTTATTGTATAGTGAAAAATCTTTAATGATGATCATTGAAAAGGGAAACTAACTGGAGCAATATTTGTGTTAACTGTAAACAGGCGTTACTAAATCCTCTAGCTGTTTGGTCAGCGGTTTCTCAGTGCTCTTCAGTCTGTTTTACACTGACATTTTGGCATTGTCTGAATGAAAATATCATAATAGTTGCACACTGCTCAACTCGTCATGTAAAGGACTGTGGGACATAATGAAACTACTGTCCTTCAGCAGAAACACTGTTTCTGCGATGGATAGCCTGATAGTAATATGAAAAAGAGGGAAAGCAAGATTCTCTGGTAAGTGAGGACTCATAATCACTTTGGACAATGTGTCATGCAGCTTGACAGTCTGATACCTCACTGGCCTCTTTTCCTGTCCACTTTGTGTACCTGGCATAATGGATGTGGGTTTTTGTTGGCCATCTTATTTCCTCCCTAAGACTTCTCATAGGTCATCACTTACTAAAAATAGACATCAAGGTGTTGCTGTGAAACACAAGTTAATTCTCCCAGAATTTGTATAGCTTTGGTCCTTCAGTGACCAGTACTTGTATGCTACATTGCTTCGAAGTGCAATAAGAAAGCTGGATGGTCAGTAAGTGTTTTTTAATGTTACTTTTTCTATTGCTACAAGAAACATGCCTTTCTGTGAAGGATATGAGAGGCCTACCACCCGAAACATTTGCACTATGCTTGTAAATGGTTTCCTCAACACAGACACAACTTTTTCCTCAGCCTAAATTTTTAGGTGGTACTGTGACTGGCTTTTGTGATTTAAGTCTTCATTGCAACTAGATTTATATTTCATTTTAAAGCTAGTCTACAAGTGTGGCTCATTTGTCCAGTTAGAATGCATTCTTTAGCTCCTAGGTATCTTTGCAGCCATCGGCAGCCTGTTTTCCTTTTCCTCTTCTCAAAAAGGTGTTGAATGTAACCGTGAAAACGGGCATAGCTGTGGGGAAAAAGGCCTGCTGCAACACTTGTGCACTGCTTGTTACTTGCTAATGTAATTATTTTTGGTTTGTGATTTGGTCTTTCTGTTCTTAGAAGATGTATATATTTTCTAAATGATTTCTTTGTGTATATAAGGTATGTTCTTTAATGAAGAAAAGCAATGCAATAAGGAGCTTTGCACAGTTCGTTTCAAGCTAAATACATTTGAAAAAGCAATCACCTGCCTAAAGATGCCATTGTTGCAACTTCTCAGCAACTTGATTTGAAGGTAACGCTTGAATTTTGATAAAACCAGAGATGAGTAGTGAGGGCATAGACTTACCACTGAGCTTTTCAAGTCTCTTGCAGCATACCGAATCTCTTCATTAGCTATTAAGGAAGAATTCTGTAATAAATTCAGGGATTGCATTAAAAAAAAAAAATGACAATTTTATTGTTCAGGTGCTTGAGGGTATCTGTAACAAGATGCATGAGATTTTCTTTCATTGAGTAAGTGTCCCCATCAAGCAAACTTTCTTGTCTTCATGGGTTTGAAGGAAAAAAAAATGCTGCAGTACATCAGGAGTTTGCAGATACCTGCAAGTACATGCAGCAGATCAGAGAAACCAGAAATCTTCAACCGGGTTTGGAATTGTGTACAACCTGCACTTTATAATAAAGTCGTTTTGCAACTTCAGTCAGCAGTCGATCATTGACATTACTTCATCGAGTAAAGAATTTTCTTTTTTACAAAAAGGTACCTTCTAACAGCTTATGTTTGAGTTATCTGAAACCTGGAACGACATGCAGAGAACTGCTGATACATCTCCTGTACATCATATTTAGATTGGTTTTATGTAGTTAAGTTTGTTTCAGTTAGATACATGTGTCAAACTGGAACTTTTTTCAACTGTAAATATATGGTTTTGTTAAATAAAGTCATGTAAAGTTACCTTACCTGTGGCCAGTGGAATTCAGACATGAAAAATTCAAGTACCTTTCTGTTTCTTGAGAGGCTGATTTAGCAGTTTGAGTCTGTCCCAGATCAGGACTTGGGGCATTTGAGTATTGCAGGTGGAGGATTTTTTGGTGATGCTTTCCAAGTTCTCATGTTAAAATACCTGTTACATTACATGTGACATTTAGAAGATTTGGTACTTACGGTATGGTGCCTGTGGTTTCATGCATTTCATGTGCCTTTCTATGAAGTAAGTCTGAGATCTAATAGATCATGGAAAACAGATGTAAATATATCTTTGTGAGATGCGCAGAACTCAAATGCTGCAATACCTTCTCTTTGTTTTAGAAGAAGAAACCTTTGGGTTATTGCAGGTTTCATGATCACAAGGCATTTTTGTGCTCAAGGCAGTATTTTTTTCTAATACTTACACAGGCGTAACTTCAGAGATTAAAGTGGAAATGCTTCCTGTTGCTTACTTAACTGCAACGAGGTTAAAGCACCAAGTAAAAGATGAAAGAAGGAGAGAAAAGACAGTACCTGTGCAACAGGACTACACAGGGAACACAGTCAAAGACTTGGCTGGCATGGCTCTAGTTCCTCTAGTAAATATGTGTCTCACTTCTTTTTACTGAAGGATTTTACTTGTTTGATTTGCAAGCTTAAAACGTAAAATCAGAATTGCTTCATATAAGCCTATACCAATTTGATGCCGATAGAGCTTTATGTTGTGTACATTAGAAGAGCTGCATAAAACTTTTCCTTACCTGTTTCCCCAATACTAATTCCAGTCTGTCTGAAGAAAAGTGAAATACTTTCCTGCATGGTAACACACGATACGAGGAAATAAAAACATTTGTCTTTACTGCTTCCTGATGGAATGTCCTCCTATATTTACAGGACAATGGAGGAATCCTTGATCTTCATACCCAGGGTGTTTTGGAAGGCTGGGCTAGCAGCAGTGTGTCCACAACTCAGTCCTAAGAAAAGAAGTGCTGGGGACAGTGTGTGAAGTTAAAGCAAATGGTTTAGTAGCATTCATTTCAGTGGAAATAGTTCAGGGAATATACTATCAGCATCATATGCATCTTAAGTTTTTGCCTTCTCCAGATGTCAAATATGTAGCAATGAAAAGCATATAAGATTTACTTTCCCTGCTTCTCCTCGATTTATCTGGCTACATACATTGCTTAGTAGTGATGAAGAAGCTAGAGAAGGTCTGTATGTCTTAAGTCAAAAGCAGCAAGAAGCACAAGAGTTCTGCTGTGATGTGTATGAAGGGGAGATGACTGTTGATCAACATTTATTATTTATGAAAGCAGTTCTGTGGAATACCGGGGCGTATTGGACTTGTGTGAACAGCCACTCTGAGCAGGAAAAGATCTCACTTTTGCTAACAAGGCTCAAGATGAAGATACTGATTTTGGTGGTTTTTTATATGTTTTTTTTGTAAGTTTTTTTTCTTGTTTTTCTTTTCTGAGTGGTCTCAATCGCTCTTTCTCATGGGGGAACTGGAGTTTAAAGAACATACTGTTTCGAAAGGGGAAGCTGCTTCCTGTAATTAAAGCTCTGTGAGCTGTGCATGCACAAATGTGTAGATGTTTGTTGCGCCCCTCCGCTTTTTTCTTCAGCCTCTGTTTTTCAGTTCTAGTTGAGTAGTGCAGAGGGGACTGACAAAGTGATGAGTGTACTGAACTCTGCCTCTTCACACACCATGAATGAGGAGGAAGAGGCTGAGTCCCCCCCTAAGACTATAAAAGCTGAAAGCCCCAAATAATCTAGCTTTGAGTGGTAAGATTTATGTATATTTTTATACTATGAAAGCAGCTCTTAAAGTAATAAACCTTTCTTCCTGTGCACCCCCAAAGGCAAACTTGTCAGCCAAGTGTATTTACAGCATGGGTGAACAGTTTAGTGCTTCTGTAATACACTGGCTGTGTGCAGGTTGTGCCAGGTATTGACAACAAGGTTCTCTCCAGTTCTCAGCCACATCTGCAAAAACTCTCCCTTAGGCTGTGCCTGGAATGAGGTACATTTAGTGTGCGGGTGAAGCCAACACAAACTTAGAAATCCATACAGAGGGAGGCAGGATCAGGATTTGAGTTATGGTTATGTTGAGTGCTCTATTTGCACAGTGTTGCCATAGCCTTAAAGGACTGAGTGCTAAGATGGTTTGTTTAGAAGTGTGGAATTTTGAATGAGGCTTTTTTTTTGTTGCTTTGAGACAGGGACATGTATCATTTCATTCAAAGTGAATAGCTATTGTAATCTCTTCACTGAATGCATAATACTGACATGTTACTTAGAAAAGGCTTTTTCAAGAGTACCTCTGCAATGTATTCCCCAAAACTTACTGAAAAGCAGCATTTAAGAATTCAGGAGAACTGTATTTCTTCTGCAACAAAAGGAATTCTCTTCCTTGGCTTTTGTTTTCTGAATTCTGCTGTAAGTAAGGAGCACTCCAGCATGGGGATGTTCCAGTGTTTCCAATTGCCAAGTCAGCAGCTCAAGCACAGCCACCTTTTCCTCACAGTCACGAAGTGGTATCTCATCTCCAGGCAACCCACCTTTCTCCTGCAATTTCAGTTGTTCCTCCGCAGCATCTCTAGCTTGTTTCATTTTGGTCAGAGTGTCTCTGTTGAGACAGAGTGCTTTTAATGTCCGTTAGTTTTGCCTTGATTTTCAGCTTCCCCCAAACTACTTTTCTCCTGAACTGGCCAAGAACATGGACTGTGTTCCTCAGGGCTTGCTCATTGAGGCTGCCAGGCTTTTCCCCGAGTTTCTGATTCTCTTTTTGTCATGTACGCCAGGTCCATAAAGCGTTGACCCTCTGCCAGTTGTTTCTCAGCTTTCAAGGTGGTTTCAAGGTTTTGGATTTCATGCTTCAGCTGGATGTTTACTTTGGGGGCCTAGAGCAGGCGAAATAGACAAGTTTCATTTCTTTAATCTTTGCCTTACCAGCAAAGAAGTGCTCCTGTTTAAAATAGGTCATGACAATAATAACGCTTCAAGGGGAGAACACCATTGTACCTCCTGTGGCGGCTAATTCCCAAGGGGTAGATGTTAGGCCCGGACCCGGGCCTGCCGCTCCTCCCGCAGCCGCCGGACACACAGCGGCGCTTCCCGCGACGCTTCGCCCGGCGCCGCCCGCGGCAAAAGAGAGGTGTATCTGCGGGAGGGCGCTGGCCTCCCGCCGCCGCTCCTCCGCGCCCTTCGGAGCCCCGCGGGGAGCGGCCGGCACCGGGGAAACCGGGGCCTCTTCAGCCTGTTCACCCTTCGCTCCTCGGCACAGGCCCGAGAGCCCCGGCGGTCCCGCCGCGACCTGCGGCTGCGCTGGCCCCAGGCGCCCTGGCTGCTCCACGCCCTCCAGCC
>JAOEHY010043719.1:0-10222 GCA_025447955.1 Psilopsiagon aurifrons | reverse complement strand
CCGCCGCCGCCAGCCTGCACCGGCTGTGCTGCCATCTCGCGGGCACCTCTGTTCCTCTCCCGGTTCCGCTCCCGGCCCTGCTCCCGGCGGGCAGGCGGGCTGGCGGCCCCCCACGGAAGGCTGCGGAGCAGCCGCAGGTGCCGTCCCGACCCCCCTTCCGCTCCCCTCCGCCGACACCGCCCCGTTCCCCGGGGCCGCCCTCCTGGCGAGCGGGAGGGAGCGTTTTCTGCGGCGAGTGCCGCCTGAAACACCTCGGCAGGGTCCACCTTCCCCGCCAGTTCTTTTTTGACGTGACAGTGTCCTAGAGGGAAGACCCGAAAGCTCATTAATCACTTCAGGATGTCTTAGACGTGGGCAACAACGCTGCAGAGAATTCAGGCCCTCTGACACTCCGGTGCAGTATCCGAGCATTTAACAATAACAGTCAACACTGCTGATGCCTGTGAAAATACAGATGTAAGCCAGCTGTCTGTCAGGGTGAAAAATGTGTTTGTCTTTTCGTTTTAACGTGTCATTTCCCTCTTGGACATTTGCTGTGTTACTGCCAGGATATCACGTGCTTCCAGCGCAGGCTCTAACCCGGGAAGGCAAACCGTGTTCAGATGGAGGGTGGGTGTCATTCTCCTGTTTGTGCAATTTTTGTTCATCTGAAGGTAAACAAAACATATCTGACCTAATTCCTTCTTTTTTTCTGCCCACAGCAGTGAAATAATTTCCAATATCTATTTCTAGGCAAAGAGAATGACAGATTTATTCACAGAAGGATCACAGGAGGGGTGAAAGAGTGTGTGCTGTAGGGTGTTGGCGCGTGAAGTATCTTGATGCTTAGTTTAATGCATAAAACCTTGAGATTAGTAAGGGGAAGTGAAAGACTGTATAATGATCCAAAGATAACAGGCATAAATAGGCTTGTGGTGGGTTAACTCATAGAACTGGCATATTACTAGGAAAGGACATAGTTTGTTAGTGAGGGACAAGAAAGAGCAGAAGGTAAGCATGGCTGTCTAGCCAGCTCTCAGCTCCAAAACACAGAGGAAGGAAAAGTAGTTGAATGTTTGACCACAGAGAAAACGAGTTTAGGTGATCTCAGGATAAGTATCTACAGTGGACAATCCTCTCAGCAAGTACAGGTGGAGGTGGCATTTAGTGAGCTACTGGCAGAATCCTCCAGGAGGGGATGCTCTCCAGGAATTTTAGGAACCTATTGAGAAAGTAACAAACTAGTCTGTTGAAGTAGAAGAAACAGCTCCAGGGGGAGCAAGTTCTTCACATTGATAAGCTGCTGTTCACTACTACCGAAGTTCTGCCTTGACATGGTTTTGCCCTCAGGTACCCACCTCTGTCCCAAAGCAATTTGTAAGCCCTGGAGTTAGCAGGGAGCAGCAGCCAGTTCCCATAGACAGGCTATTGCTTCCCAGTTTTAGAGAGCAATTGAGTTTAGCTGTCCAGATGTGAACCATACTCTGACAGTTGGTCTCAGTTTTAAAGAATAGCTGTGGGTGCATTTAGCATGTAGTGAAATGTAGGCAGGGTGTTCAGCAAGCTCCAGATATCTGCTGGTGACAAAAATCCACCAGGGAGAGCAGGGAATAAATTTCTACAGATTAGGAAATAAGTGGCAAAGGTGGAAATTGAGATGAAGGTGACAAAATGACAGCATTTGTGGTCCATAGGAAAGGAAGGAGAGATCAAAACAGTAGACACAGACTTCAAAAATAACAGATAGGTAAGATCTTGTGTAAAGACAGTGTCATGAGTTCAGCAGTAGCAGTCATTTTTCTCCTTAGAAGCTGGTGCAGTGCTGTGTTTTTGACTTTCAGCCTGGGAACAGCGCTGATAACACCGATGTTTTCAGTTGCTGCTCAGTAATGTTTGGTCTGACCAAGGACTTTCTGAGCCTCATGCTCTGCCAAGGAGGAGGGGAAGCTGGGAGGAAGCAGAGACAGGACACCTGGCCCAAACTAACCAAAGAGGTATTCCATACCACAGCACGTCATGCCGACTATATAAACTGGGGCAGTTACCCGGAAGGGTTAGATCACTGCTCGGTCAGGCTGGGTATCGGTTGGCAGGTGGTGAGCGGTTGTATTCTCTTCTCTTGTAATTTCCCTTATAATTATTATTGTTATTGGTGGTAGCAGCAGTGGTTTGTGTTATACCTCAGTTATTGGACTGTTCTTATTTCAACCCATGGAAGTTACATTCTTTCAATTCTCCTCCCCATCTCTCCAGGAGCGGAGGGGAGGAAGGGGGTGAGTGAGCGAGCTGTTAAGTGGTACTGAGTTACCAGGTGGGCTTAAACCAGGACAGACAGTTTATGGGAAAAAGGAGTTAAGTAAAACTGACTTTATTTTTGGAGAAACAAACTTTGCAGGTAAAAGAATAAACTGTTCCAAAGCAGGGGAAAAAAAGAAGCAATAGTAATAAACTAACCACACGCTCTTTCTTGACTTCAAACACTGGAACACACACAAGCAGTGGAAACAAGGCTAGACTGCTGAAGATGAAACTAAGTAATGTGGCAGTAAAAGATGAAAAAAGCAAAGCAAAGGCACAAAATGATAATGAGAAGTCACTCTGTGAGAGGAAAATCAAGAAAGTGCTGAAGGAAAGCTGTTGACAGATGGTGTCTTGAAGGCCAAAAGCTTTTTTGCTTCAGCCCTCAGTGAAAGTAGTGACTAAAATTGGGTGGCTTAAATACAGTATAGCAGATAAAATTTATATTACCTCCCTCTCTGACAGTGTAACAGGACTTATGGTTGGATAGAAAAGAGCTGCTAAGTGTTTGTATACGGTGATTTTAACAAGGTTCTTGATGCTGCCTCATAAACACAAGCCAGCAAGATGTGGTCTAGATTTAATCATTATTGAGTGAATAAAAAAGGTAGGAACAGTGCTCTCAGACAACAGTTAACCATTAACTTATTGTGAAAATTATATTCTTTAAGAGCAGCATCTGCATATTCATTAATGACCTGGATGCTGTATATTGAAGATTATTATAATATCAATGTGGAAGAAGCTGCAGGATAGAAATATTAGTAAGGGCAAATGGGAGAAATCGTCTGACAAAGAGCTGTGAAGTTCAATTAGGGTTCCTGCCTACATGTTACACTTAGCCAGGAATAATTACCTGGACAACTAACGGATAGGCAACAAATTAATAAGTTCTCTGAGAGAGATCTTGTGCTTCTAGCAGATCATAACTGAACACAGGTCGACAACATCTTGTTGATGCAATGAAGACACAGGCAATAGTGAGCTCCATGAGTAGGACTTTGACCTCAGGGCAAAGGAGGGCTGGTGCTCTCAGCATGAGCCAGGCTCTGTCTGAAGCACCATGCACAGGTTTGATGTGGGAATGAGACCACAGAGCAACAGTTATGAAGGAAGATATTGAAAACATGGCCTATGAGGAAATATTGAAATAACTATTTGATGAAGAGGAGGGGAGGCTGAAGTGAGATGACTGCTATGGTTTGCCCTGGACTGACTGGCTTTCTCCTGGGCAGCTTCCAGGGAAAGGGCCTGGGATATAACCCAGCAATGTTCCCAGCTGGCAGATTTACTGTGGTCAGACTGTGTAAGAAGTTGAAGAAGGTTGCTACGATAGATCCAGTCTGCGGCATGCCAGTTGAACCAGTGTCAGAGAATGATCCTTGGCATGTTTAATTTCCTACTATAAACCTGGATAATTAATCTTCAAATACATAAAAGCATACTTCAGTGAGGAAGAGAATCCCCTGTTCTCCAGCAACTAGGTATTCAGAGTTAGAAATAATAAGCACAGTAGGCAACCAAGATGGTTTGGTCTGGATGTTAGAAAAATTTATTTGGAAGCTCTGAAATACATTGCCTTCCAGAAGGCTCCATCATTGAAGGCTGCTGAGGAGAAGCCAGGTAAACATCTGGCAGTGATGCTTGAAGAGCAGTAGGTCCTTTCTCGTGGTAGAAGGATATTCTGGAAGTATTTTATGTTACCCTCCAGCCCTATTTTCTGTTCTTCTCTCAGAACTAGGCATGAACTAGGTACAGTTCTCCACCTCCATTCAGTGAGAAGTAGGACCTCTTACAATAGGACTCTCCTTCATCATCTGTTCTCACAATATTTCAGTGCATAATTCTAGGATAAACTATAAATCCCTCAGAAATTAATTGCACTGAATTAGCTTCCCCATTGAGTACTCTGTAATTTAACATCAATACTTTGAGGAGCTGCTTCGTGTTCACGGTTCTGCTTTAATATTTTAGAAATTGTGATTTCCTGGCAACTTTGACAAAGATCACTGACATAAAGAGCTTAGGCATCCAAGGACCTCCTGACCAGTGCAGATAGGGCCAACCAAGAAGTAAATACCCTGGTGAGGTTAAAAAGCATCTACACTGGAGCAGGTATCAGGGAGGCAACTATTGCAGTCTGGATGTCTCCTTTTTATGTTTTAGTGCAGTTCTGTCTTTATCCTGAGAAGCACTTTAAGCCAAGAGCTTTTCATACCTGGAGAATGATTTAAGCAAAATAGGAGCAAACAAAGACAATCTATCAGCCAGAGCAGAGATGTTGTCTGGAGACTGCTCTTCTATTTTGACCTGCAAGTTAAAAAATAGGTTTTGGTTTTGTTGTCTAGCAGACCTGTTCAATAGTGTAAATACATGTAAATAACTTTGACAAGGACAACTATCTCAGGTCTGTTCCAATTCATTTTAGTTCAAGAAGAAAACAATTCCCCCTAGAACCCAAATCGTCTAGATCGCTTAGGCTCCATGACAACCTGTACAGAGGAAGTTGTGTTGGGGTAGCTGGCCGCTCTGTTTCATTTTTTAGAAGTCAGAAGAAATTATCTTGACATTCCTGAAGAGAAAAAGTTGCCAAAAGTTTCTTCTCCATGAGACACAGAGATTTTTTCCTTTTGGTGAGAGTTAAATCTTTTTTGACATGCCGTATTGTCACACAATATGGAAATCATGAATTTCCAGCCATTCCTGGCTGGTCAGTTAGCTCCTTCCAAAACCTGCCTCCACTGTAAAAAGGAAAAATAGCTTGGAAGTTCGGAAGAATTATAGCCACCTTGGGGTGGAGGGCTGGGACACAGACGTTGCAGATCAGAGGTTCAAACTTACTCACTCCCTTTGGCTTTCACTGCCACTTCGATGCCCTGTTGCTACAACTGCCTCTGAAAATGCTTTTCTGAATTATTTTGTCTTATTCATGCAATAAATCTCCCACAAAAGCAGGTGTGAGGCTCTTAGTTTTCAGTAGCAGCACAGGGAAAGTTGTGTATTTGTTTCCCTGTCCATCTGCATTGCAGTAATAATGAAAATAAAGCAGTGTTTCCACTCGGTTTCTATGGTTTAATAATCATTAAATTCTCATACGGAGCCTGTGGCCTGAACCAAGTTTCTCTGTTAACAAGCCTGAAACATCTTTGTTCCTAAGTTGAAATAAGATCAGATTCATTAAGACCAGCCTGGCCATAAGGAAAATATATAGATATTTATTTTAAAAGAAAATGCCTAAAATTCCTTCATCCCAGATAATTTATTCCTGCTAACTATCATGTGATGCAAATGCATGCAATTCATAGCAATTTTATGAATCAGAGCTTGGGAAGGCTTATTAATATATGATGGGCTACCTCTAATAGGCCAAGATACAGGAGAATGGTATGACAAGAACCTGCGTTGATGACTTCAGATTCTAACAATACTTAGGTAAAAGCTTACATGAAATCCACTGAAAATTAAATAGTGTACATATACACCTCTTCAAGCAAAACCTTTCCCCAGTGACTTTTTGCAAAACATAATGTACGCCTTGAATTTTCAATGGTCAACAACATTTTGAGACTGACTATGGCACTAATGTAATAAAATTGGTTTTTTTCCCCTTATCTGTCTTGTATTTTTCCTTTAATATAGATCATAGGATAGGGGAAGTGAAAAATGTAATTCAAAGTTTTATACTGTATTCTTGATAGATTAGTATATCCCTGTAATATACCCAGGCAAGCTGCATTTTGATATTCACATAATTTGAAGATTTTCTTTTTATCTTTGTAGCACTGGGAAATGCATCAGAAGAAATCAGCAATGAATGTTTTAATTGAATGTTAAATGAAAGAAAATTTCTTGAATATGAAGTTGTCAATCCACATGACAGAGCTATTTTCTGAATTTAAGTGCACAACAGGCAAATATTTGTGGGTGATTCTTTATCTGTTTCAACCTGCCAAGGAGTTGGACTAGATACTTAAGATCCATTTCATCTTTTTTTTCTAAATATATCTTTTTTATTCTAACAGATTGTTTTAGTCTGAAAGATGGGAAGGAGTTGTTTCTAAAGAAGAAATATCCACATATTGGGCATTGTATCGTTAGTGAGGAACAACATGGTTAGCTACAAATACTTCACAAAATAATCAGCCTAAACCCATTGTTTTTAAAAGAGAAAGGTTCCTTTTCTTTTGAATCTACATATAAGGTGAATCTGCATATAAAGTAAATCTGCATAAAATTATAGATAACTACAGATATCAAGATGTCTTTGAAGAATTTTTACTGATGCTGCACTCTCTTTATATGGAAGATTAGTCCTGTGAAGGTGCTCTGGCATAAGATGCGGAATTCAGGTGCCCCAAAGTCAACTCATACACCACCTCCACAGGACTAGAAAGCTCTGCATAAGCAAAGTCAGTAACTCTATTGCACAGACCAAATGCCTTCTGCCAGCTTCAGGTTCAAAAGCATTCAGAAGCACTGAGTAAGGGCCAGCCTCAGCTAAATGAATAATTACACCGAATCAGACCATTTTCAACATAAGCAAAGCTTTGTTGGTGCTTGTTCAAGAAAGATGCTTCTGGAGAGGGAAAAAGGCCTCCCACTGGTCACACTGGCAAGGGACCAGGGCTTTAAGGGGTCAGTACTTCTCCAAGTATTGCCTCTGCAACCTTAAATAAGTCAGTTGAGGCCAAATTTCTTCAGAAGCACTGACCAGGCTACATTATATGCCCATTAGCAAGAGGTAGAGATGGCCAGTATGACCGAAAATCAGACATTAATCTCTTTGTGCCTCACTTTCCCCACACTAAAAGAGCAATGATATTTCCCCAGGTACAAACGGTTGAATTCACATGAATGATGTGAAAAAGGCCATTTCAGTCCAGCTCAGAGCTCTGTTCCTTTCCCCATAGGAGCAGCTGCACAGCAGCTCATTGCATTAGCTGCCACAGCATAGATCTACATTATCAGCCCTCAACCCCAGCCTAGCGGCAGTATCCGAAAGCTCAGTATGGACCAGATCCAGGTACTTGAACAGTTTTACAGCTTGTGCGGTTTTACAGCTCTGTGCTTCCTTAGGCAGGCTGTTACCCCTACATAGGCAAGCAAGTTTAAAGCTGGCTTAGTGTTGTGGGTGACATTACAGTCCTGTCTCTGTCATTCAGTATAAACATGACCCCAGATAAGCTGTGGAAAACACCATTAGCAATGCCCCCCATCTACCCCCTTGACCAGATGACACTACCAAATGCTGGAGCACAGCCCACCCCATAGCCACACTCCCTCATGAGGACCATAACGCACTGCTCCACCAAGATCCTGGTGCTATGGCAGGAGCATGCTGACAGCAACAGAGGATGTAAGTGGCACATTGCAGTCAACCACAGCTTTCTGAAATAGCAGCATCATTTGATAATACCAAAGGCCATAATTTGAACACTGTGAACCACAGGGCCTCAGTGGGAGAGGAAGTAGCGAAGCAGGAAGAACAGCCATCTCCATGCAGATTAAGAGAGATAGATTCCAGTCAACTGGAAAAAAAAAAAAAAATCACAGAGCAACAGAGAGGTGGCTGGAAACCTTGGAAACCCCCCAATTCCACAGAACATCAGTATTTTGAGACTCCCAGCCAGGAAGCAGGACACAGATACCATGCAGTAAAGTGCTGCCAGACATGTTGGTTATTGATTTTTCTGAAGATCCCACCTGAACTGAATGTGTGGACTGAATCCCAATGAGAGTCCCAGATGGAGAAGGCAATTGTGGAGGCAATGGACTTATTACTCTTTAGGACTCAAGGGATCAAGATAGGTTTTTACAAGCAGCTAAAACGAAGAAAGAGATCATATGGGAAGGTGCTAGGCTCCTATTGTTTCCGGACATAAGTCCTATAACCCAGGGCAAAAGCGAAGAATTAACTGTGCTTAAAAAAAAAGAAAGAAAAGAAAAAAAAATATTTGAGACATAAAATGTGTATGCGTCAGTTTCTCTGGCTTGCCAAAGAGCACAGTTCACACAGTGAGAAAGAAAACCAGTGTCTTTGGGGGAGTGGAGGCAGCAGAAGTTGCTGTCAAAAGCATTTGAGACAAAGAAACTGCAACTGATCTCTGCAACGTGCTGTGTCCCCATTGCTCTCCACATCCCAATGAGCAATGAAGGAATGTCCTCACAGTGGGGAACTGAATACTGGCACCTCCTGGGAGCTGGGGAAAGCTTAGGGTTTTTTCTTTTCTCTTGTTTTCTTTTCTCTTAGCCTGTGCTACCATGCTAACATCTGAGTAGTGAAAACTGCTGGCAGGGGTTTTAGGATAAGCACATCCAGTCCATCACAAAACCCCATCTGACACTGGTATGCAGAGTGGGCATAATTGCTATGCAGACACCACACGTACAGTTATCTACTTTGGTACTTTCATCCATCTCCTTCCTGACTATGTTCAATGTGTTACAAACCAATACCAGTAACATCAGAGTCCCTCTAGCTTTTCCAGCAGGGCTGACTGCAAGAGCCCAGACAGTGACTATTTGATGCAACCTAAACATTAGCCTTGACTCGTACCAGCCCAGGTGACCAGAAGGGTACTGACTTTAGTGTCTGCATTTCTCCCTGGAAGCCCAGAGGCTTCAAACAGAGCAAAACATGACTGCTCTCCCTTCCCTCTGCCTGTGAGAGAACTTGAAGGCTGCCAGTGGCTATTTGTCCCCCAGGCTCTCAGGGGAGCAAAAAATCCAAGGAAAAGGCCTTTGTGAAGCTGAATAGGCAGGAGGTGGAAAGCCACAGACAAACTATGTGCAAACATCCTGTTGAATGGAGGTAATTCTCCTGACCAAGGCAACTGGACACTGCAAAGCATCACAGGGCATGCACCTCCTGCATGCCCTGGTGCTCTCAGAACCAACCCTGCTGCTGACTGCATGCAGTGTCCCTCAAAGCCACCATGCCTGGGCTGTTGGTTGCACCCCCTGCAACTAAGGCCCAATGCTTCACGGATTCCACTTCAGCTGCTATTATTTTATGCATCTCCAGCCCTCTCCTGGTGTCTCTTGTCACCATGCACAAGCACAGCTTAAAGCCTGCCAAGAGATTTGCCAACACCAGTAGCCACTGCTTCTGAAAACACCCCAGGAACCACTAACCCTCCCTTCCTGTTTCTCTCCTCCATACATCCTCCTCCTCATGGAAAGAAACATGCTGCTGATTACACAGATCTTCCTGACTGTGATAGTAATGCCCCGTCATTAGGGGTTGTATTCATGCCCCTAGTTCATGTGAGTACATGCAAACGTATTGAACCAAAATAACCAGACAGCCACTTGCTAGTAATATCCATTGAAACACACTGGCATTTGACTGCCTTCTTCTTAATCCCTTAATGTTCTTTCAACAAATGAGATTTTCTGATATTGCCCAGATTACAGTACAGTACTGAGTGGGGAAGAAGGTTCCCCCATCCAAAGAGATGCTTAGCTAGAAAATACACAAATAAATCAAATAAATAAAAAGCCATCCCACATTAAATAAAGTTGTACTGCCACCTCAGTTTTCCATCTGTTTCTACTTTGATTCCAGTGCTTCCTTAAGACCATTTTGTCAACTACATATGAGTTCAGCTGGTGGCTCTTGTTTCTAAACAAGGTAGGGCTCCACAACAGCTCCAGCACCCCTTTTCCTGGTCCCAAATCCTGGGATATGACCTAGGAGAGAAAGGGAGAAAGAAGGAAATAAATAATGAGTGAAAGAGTAACAGATGGAGGGGAGGGGAAGGAAGAGGAAAGAAGGAAAAGAAGGAAGAAAGGGGAAAAGGGAGGGAAAAAAAAGGAAAAGGAAGGAAGGAAAGAAGGAAGGAAAGGAAAGAAAAAAAAAGAAAGAAAAAGAAAGAAAGAAAGAAAGAAAGAAAGAAAGAAAGAAAGAAAGAAAGAAAGAAAGAAAGGAAAGAAAGAAAGAAAG